>JACYFF010019584.1:5105457-5251070 GCA_017589665.1 Selenicereus undatus
GTTTGCTAGTAAGCCTTACAAGATGCTTAACTTAGGCTTGGAAAAAGTTAAGTAAGCAAGCACACAAAAGAAAGCTTTAAAAGGGTGAGAGAGTTTGGGAGAATGCTCTTTGTATTGAACTTCAATGCTTACAATGGCTTTTATGGCTTGATTACAAATGGACCCCCTTTGGGGTATATATACAACTTCCACCTCCTCAATGGACGGTGGAGATTTATCCGATCCTACGGCTATTATCTCACTTCTAGAATATTCCATATAAATATCCTAGAGACTATATACAAGTAGAATAGTGTGGAACATCCTAGATGGTAGTCTAGAATATTCTACTCTAACCTAGAAGGTTCTAGGACTCTCCATAAGGTCCTAGATACTCTAGAAGCTTCTGGAACAATCCAGAAGTATCTAGAGTTCTCAAGAAGATTCTAGAAAAGCCTAGAAGATTCCAGAAGGTTCTAGAACACTCTAGAACATTCTAGAGTGTTCCAGAAGGTTCCAGACCATTCTAGAAGACTCCGGAATATTCTAGAACTCTCCATAAACGCGGCCCGTGACACTATGTGCTCGCTATAGCATGATACTAAGCCTACGGATGGATTGTTATTGTTGTTTGGCTGGAGTGGTTGGAAAAGTTGAAACTCTATCATCATAAAGAATATTGTGTTGATGCTCTTTCTTTATTTATATTTATTTTTTTTTTGGCAAGTTTGATTGGCCTAGTGTTTTTTTTTAGGCTTATATTTCTTCCCTCCCTATCCCTCTTCTCTTGGTTGTTATTTCTTTTATATTATTGAACATGCAGTGGCAAAATGCATTACTATGAATAAGTGGTCATTAATTGATTGTCATGTGTACTGGAGTTGATGGCTTGTCATTATCGTTATGCTGACTACAATATTATCCGCGTTATCTTCATGCACTTATGTTGGCACTCAAGAGTCAGGGTGCTTCTCTATATCTCCTTCCAAACATGCAACTTCATCTCGCTGGATTATACAATCTGGATAACTGTATTGATTTTCATGTCTTGCTTATGTGTTTTGTTTTAATTGATTTTTAGAAAATGAGGATGAGGATGATGGTGAAGAGGTTGAAGGTCGATTGAATAAGGTACAATTTGTCATATAAGTGCCTTAAATTTAATGCAGAAGATTATTTGTTATTTTGGTTTAGGCATTCTCTTATGTTAACCAGAAGCTTTATGTCCTCTTGTTAATTCATATGCATACTACAATGTCCTGCATACGCAGATTGTGTGTATGTGTGTGTGTGTGGTTTTTTTTGGGGGGGGGGGATGTAGGTGTCTAATAGTCTTGATCAACCTCCTGACGAGAGCAATCTTCAGGTGATTGATGGCATGTCAGCTTCCATTGTTTTGATTAGGCTAATCATTTGGATTGATAGAAAGAAGTTTTTCATTCATTAGATATATGTGACAATTATCCACATCTAGTAAAACATAATGGATACCAACGTGGGTTGGTGCAAGTGGTTCATACTTGTTTCCCTTAAGTAAGGTCTTAGGTTCAAGCCTTGTAAATGGAGAAAACTATAATGGGAGAGCTCTACCCTTTCATGGGGTTGAGAATAGCTTGATTACCATAAAACAGAGGCCCAAAGACCAAATAAAACATTATGGATAGTTGATCATGACAATAGCTAGACTTGAGAACAATTGTTCAATGTATGAACGAATTCCGTGGAATGAAATTTGTGATCCTAATGATGATGTTGACCTATAATGTAAGGAATTCTTTTGGGAAATCATTCTTTTTTTTAATATTTCAGAAGCTTTTGTATAGCCAATGAAGGGACTTTTTCTGAAGGTAAAAGCACACTTTGTTATGAGGGAACAAAATTACAATTAAGGAGAAATGATGCACTGCAATAGAAAAGTCTCATTGAAAATGTGTGCTCTGAAGTTCAGAGACTAGATCATACTGGCAGAATCCATTTTGGTGCAAACTGCTAATGGCCCAATAACGGATCAATTGGCAAGAATATTTGCTTGTTTCTCGTTTATTGTTTAGTGATATGTTACACTGTGCTTAGGCATCTACAATGAAGAGTGATTTCAGCGATGTTAACCTCTGCCTTTGCAGTTCAATGGATGGTTGATGGACTGAAGCTATTTGCTTGATGTATAGGAGTTAGTTTTATCATACATGCAATTAAAAGAATTTCTGTGGTCCTTGGTTGCAATGGCGCTGTTGCATAGAGTTATCCACACAAGTGGCCCGCTGTGACCTGGCCATTTTATATAGCTTCTAGTGTGCAGACTATGTTTCGTGAAGCACTTCCTATGTGATGACATAATAATAAATTATAGCAGGTCAATAAATTCTACTGCAGCCCTCATGGTTTATGTAGTCATGTGCATGGTAATCCAAGCGCGAATTCGATTGTATGCATTCAATTGTCTTGTTTTGCTCTACGTCATGCTTGACTATCCACCAGTAAATGTTATTCCCCAACACAATGGCTATGAAATGTACTTTTTCAATTTTCAAGTTATGTATGTAGCAATGGAGGTCTGCATTTGGCAGAATTCTTTCCATCATCTTGTTTTGCCTTTATCATGCTTTACTATAGGGCATAAGCCAAACGTATTGCATGATTTTAGTATGAAGGCTGATTTTGCCTCTGTGAACTTGAAGGTATTTTCACCATCCAGCAAGAGTGATAACAAGCGTGCCATAGAGCAGTTGGTAATGCAGGAAACTTTTTCAAGGTACTAGATACTTGATATCTTCTTTTATTCAATGTGGCAATTCTTCAGTCAGGGCAAGATGATTATTTGTTAACTTCAATCATGTCTTGATCCTACTATACCCTGTTTGATTGTATAGTTTCTTCATGAAGTATCTCAAGAATTACTGTTAATAAGTTAGGTGATTTGATTTTATATTTGCATAAACCATAATCAATTGAGTGGTTATCCGTTGGTATTGCTACTTATGGCATACATTTGGCAGTCTGCTCCCCTGTTGGCGTCGGCTGTGCATGTGTAAATGCCCTCTGGTCTGATCTATCAAAGCCCGTCCCAATGGAGCGAACATCCGTTTAGCTGACCGAATCGTTTGGTTTAAGTATCTTCTTATGAGATGGAGAAGCTTGTTGCTGAGTGATCTTGATAATACTGCATTGGAGCATTAAGTGACTTGACCTTTTGTTGCTTGCATAGTTGCTTTTCATTTTAGGTCGAAAGCAGATTAATCATGATGCTTCAAGTAATGCTTATGCCATATCATTTGACAAAAGTGCAAGATTTTCACATTGATGTGCAGTCTACTATTTAGAGCTCATGCTGTTTCCTTATTCTAAGAGCACACATGAGAAAAACCGGGATCACAATGTGTAGGCTTTTCCCATCCTTTGCATTTCATTTAAGGGCTTGTTTCCTCATATTATTTAGAGCTCATATTGTTTAGAGCTCATGCTTTTTCCTTATTTATAACTTTTGAGTGTTCCCATCCTTTGCATTTCATTAAGCCACTGATTTATCGTGAATGTTAGATCCAACAAGAAGAGATTCAAATCCCTTTTCCATGGTAGGGAGCTTATGTGGTAATCCTTTATTTAAGGGCTTGTTTCATTGCTTATTCACTGGATTGTGATATATGCGGCAGTCCCTCATTGTTTCACTTCTCATGAATTTGTATGAGGTTTCTGCATTTTCTTGTAAGCCCCTGATTTGCACTCTGTTCATTCTGATGAATATCTGCTTGTTCCCATTGCACCAAGCAACATGCCTCTGTTGTTTTATTATGTGTCTGTGTTGTCATTTTTACAGTCTTGGGGCAGGCGAGCTTCAGAATGGTTCATTTATATTGCTAATGTGTGAAAGAGGAAAAGCATATTTAAGCTCCCCATTAGATAATGAATAGTAATTGGTGATAATTTTTGTGCTTTATTTCATCCCATTAAATGAGCATGCGTGCAATCTGGGTTCTGATTTGTGGTGATACTTTTCTTATGTTTGGATGGATATCTGCCTTTGAACAGGGAGGAAGGAAATGAACTAATAAAGCTTGTCAAATCACGTATTGTGAATGGAAATGGTAAATACTTCCGCATGATGTTTGATCTTGATAATTGAAAGCTATGTCTGTCACTGACAAGAGGTTTCTATTTGTAGTCCCTGAAGATGAAAATGCTGCAAACGTGCGTAACACTGCTATCATGGAAGCCAGGAAGTGGTTGCAGGAGAAAAGATCAGGATCAAAGAAGAAGTTGGAGAGTGAGTTTGATGTTTCAAAACTGGCTACACCATCGCAAGTTGGTACCTTTTCCTGCAGATTATGTCAGTTTTGTGCACTTGATATGGGTTAACCAAATACCATTTCTCTACTGTGGCCCTTTAATATAGAATTAAAATATCTGCATTAAGTTTCTCATTAATTATATTTTTGGACGAAGGTATCTGCTGTTCCTATCTCTGTGTTTGTTTGATGAATATGTCTGTGGATACACATTTATGTCTTGGTGCATGGTGCTGCTGGGAGTTGGGTTGCTACTGTTGTATGTGGACATATGTGTCATATGTTCTGTAATGAGGGTTGGGAACTGTCGTGGGCGGGTGGGTGTTTTGAAACAAGTTGTATGTTGACATGTATCCAAGAAGTTAAAAGCCAAAACATGTTAATTCGTGCTTTCATTTTTCAACTGGTAAATAAGACTATCACTAATTGCTTGAGACATGTCTGATCTACTGCATTGTCCATGAGAGAAGTAGATTTTGCAAACCTTGCATGGATAGAATTATAACATCTTAAAACTTATTTTTTGATCCAGATCACTACAAAAGAGAAGGGTTCGCCTGTGGATATGGCGAAATCATATATGCACAATCGTCCTGCATGGGCATCTCCCTCTTTGAAGTTTACTGAAGTTGGGTCACCTTCACCATTGGGTGTGCAGCGTTTGATGGAAGGAACACCCAAGTCGGCCTTGCGCAGTTCAGAAGTACTTCCTTCGTCCCATATTTGTGTTCATATTTCCTTCTTCGAATATCCCAGATTTTGTTGACTTCTGATATTGATCCATTGTTCTCATTTATTTTTTTTGGGAGAATCCTAGAGCACACTTATTTGCTTATAACCTGGAAAGCTTTAAGCTTATGCAATGGGAACAAAGCATTAGGGACATCTCAGAAGTTTATTCAACTTATTCACCATGCATGCTTGCGTGTTTGCCTGCAGCTGAAAAGAGGTTCTCTTTCTTCTGGATCATGGAATATTTTGGAGGAAATACGAAGAGTACGGTCCAAGGCTACAGAAGAATTGCTAGCTGCTGCGCCGTTGACAAAGATCAGTCTATCTTCATTTTCTCCTCAAGATAATACTACTCAAGATTCCTTGAAGAACGGTAGAGATGCCATGGGAACAGGTAAATTGCTTGTTTTGAGCTTGCTGGCATCTGAATAAGTCATAGAGTGTAACTTTGTATGGCGTGGCCTTGGAATGAGCGGCTTAATGTGTCATGAGAATGAGAGGAATATAATTTCTCCATTATTTACTCTAGCTGATGTTATAAATGATTTGCTTCTTTTGGCAGCACAAAAAGCAATGCATTTAAGACTAACCTGTGATTGAAACTCCACTTGCAGCCGCTGCAGAGTCCTCTCATGATGGGGCAAGAGATGTTTTGCCGGATGCTGCAACAAATCTTCCCTCCGGACTGAATCTGGTACCTTCTTAATGGAACTTGTGCTTTTATATTTGGGGTGTCTCTCTGTTAGTCAGTTAGTGTGTGTGGGTGCATGAACTTACCAAGGATTTAAAATGCGGTTTTGGGCGCAATACCATGAAATTGCTCTAATGGAGCAATTGCGTTGCATAACACGGTTGTCGCTGTTTCGTCACGGCATGGCCGCATTTTGTGTGCATGGTGCACCACTTTCATGTTTCAGTGCATGTATGCTTCTCGCTTTTGCATTCCTTCCTTTGGTGTTTCTTCTTTTTTTTTTTGGCCCTGCCGGGGGGGGGGGGATTCTTGCAGTTTGTACATAATGAAGCTTGTGAGTTATGGCATGTGTTTTCATGATGATATCCCATGATTGATTTATGTATTAACACTTAATCTGTTGTTGCATAAAGGATGGTGATGCTATTCAGTATATGGAGTTCCGAGAGCACCAGGAACCTGCTGGTAATAATACCAATTCTTATCTCAATGGATGTACCCATCTGGCTGTTTTTATAGGAATGAACACACTGTTTTTGGCGATAGGTCTACTGGAATTTGTACTGTTTAAAATTCGAAAATTAGAGAATAACAATTTGATCTGGTACTTGCTTGTTCAGGGCAGCAGACGAGGCCAGTTTATAGTACTTACTAGCTGTCTGGTATAATACAGCTAGTCTGATGTTTTCTAACTACCACCTGGTGAGATATACAAACATGGTACAGAAAAAAGAGGAGGGGGGAGGGGGTTGAGAGCTTGGATATCTTCAATTGCTCATGACAAAGTTTTGGGTTCTCAGAAGAAAGGTGACAGTGGTTCCTTTTCCTTTCTTTTCTCATCCAACCCTATGATGAGGCAAAAATAAGCTGGGACTTCTCCACTGAATCCTTTCATACTTGATATAGTTTAAATTGGTACTTCTTTTAGGAATTCCTTTCTTTCCAATCAATTCCTTCAAAAGAGGTTGTATGTGTTGTTTAGAAACTATTTTAGTAGTACCTTAATTGTGGATCCCTACTCAAAATTCCTGGCAGTTCGAGAATTGATATGATTGTACCATTCCCATTTGAAGGATGCCTTTGTCGAACTCATGCCCTAAATTTCTGATTTGGTCTTCCTTGGAAGTCTGCAAAGATCATGATTAATGATATTGCTCCCATGGTTACAACCATTTGCGCTTTTTTTTTTGTTATTTTTAAAAATTTTTGTGGGTTGGGAAGGGGTGGGGGCTTGGCTTTATTCTAAGCACGTCCTACTAGATTCTGGTGAGAAAAAAATGCTTGGCGCACTGCAGCTGAAATTGTGTAGATTTTGACAGTTTGGCTGCAGAAATATATGTGGTTCTTATTATTTAGGTTCTAGTAGTTAAACCTTCCTATACTCCATGATTTCTCCAATGGGCAAATGTTGTTGGGTTTTTTTTTTTTTTTTGGAGTTTTCTTGTTGGGGGGGAGGGGGGGCGGCTGTAGTCGTCCATGACTGAAAGTTCCAATCCTTTATATTTCCTGATGTTTTGGGTTTAAGGTTGAACAGCTTTTGCACAGTACCTGAACCTTTCAGGTGGTTTTGGGTTGGATCAATGCCAGCCTGCTTGGTCTGCTTGGCATCTAACCTTGCAGGTTTAGAGGAAAACCTGAAACTTTTGGCGGCTTATTGCAGTTTTTCTCGATGTCAGATTTGTTATCAGTGACTTTTTAATTGCATGTTTCAGGGTTGAAATCAAATGAAGACAATGAATTTCATGACCCAAGGAGCACCATGGCTGAAAATGGGTTTTCCACTAATGTGTCCAGGTAACATTGGCTTTCTTGAGTTCATTCTCTTAAATACATATCCTACCCCATTAGTACAGTTGGGAAGACCGAAAATGAGGTTTAGTGAATACAGAAGGAACCTTTTCTGCCATTTACCTCATTGAGGCTAGACTGCATTGGATGATGATGTGGTTTGAACTAAGACATCTTGTGTGCAGTTTGGCTCCAGGAGACGATGCAATCGCAAAACCAAAGCCCCCAGGAGAAGAAAATGGGGACCTGGCTGATTCAAGCCACGATGTTCATGTGGTGGAGCTCGCCAATGATGTCTTGACTGCGGGCCCTTCTGATATTATGGTGAACGGATCCCAAAACAGCTCGAGCCTGCAACACGAAGAACTCTCACAAGAATTTAGCCAACCTATTGCAGACCAACCGTCTACAGCTCAAGCTAGTGATACCCCCCAGAAGGGGAGAAAGTCAAGAGGTAACTCGAGGAGAGGCAGGGGAAAAGGTAAATGATGTTACGGCATGAACCATGTTGTAATTGCTGATGTACCATGGCCTGTATGCTAATGTAGAAGTGAGCTTAACATAGGCAGTAGAGCATTGGTTTGGTGTTAGTGTTTGAAGCATTTGTTAGGGTAGTCATATTATTTTCAGCCCTTTTATGGGGAGGAAATTGTACTGTAACAGAGTGAGTGAAATATGTATGATGGGTGTTTGTGTGTAGCAATTTATGGGAAGAATTCCCATTGAACTTTTTTCTTAGACCAAAATAGATCCACGAAAATGTAATAAAAGTCCATTGTCTATGAATTTTAGCTTTGTTTGCCTTCCCCCAGCCTCCCCTTTTCTCTTGTTTGGAACCTTGGATGCTCTGCATTTTCTTTGTATTTTCATTTTGAGTGCCAGCATTGTGAACATTTCATGTGTAAACATTAGTTTTTGGTATTTTTGGTAGAGAGAGTGGCGTAAAACTGTAAAAGTTGATGTATGTATTTATTCAAACTGAACTATATTGAAGGTGCTATTGTCATTCGGCCCACTATATGAACAAAATTAACAAACAGGAATTTGAATGATATGTTAGCAAAAGCCTTTTCCTTATTTTTATGCTTTTGTCAACAATTTTGTCAGTTGAAATTGACAAGTTTGGACAATTTATGCGGCTTGGATTTTGGCGGATTAAAGCAAAATGCATCTTTAATTTCATCTGCTTCCTTACTATGAAGTAGTAGCCTAGTAGATAGTATATTATTTTAAGTGTAGGGTTTAATATAACTATTCTCTCTCTAATTTTTTAATTTAGAAGTAAGACTATTGTATCATATGCCCTGTGCCTCGCTTGATGGGAATTTTAGAGCATTTGATTTGGATTTGGATTTCTGTTGTGTTGACTGACATTTTTGTTTCCAAATCCTATGCGAGTAGAGTATACACTGCAAGATGTTGTTGTTGAATGACAAACTTGTGAAATTTGTTGCATTAATGTACTGTGTAAGAAATATGAAACTCGTTCCATTACAATAAGGTACTATATGATCATCAGTGATATTTTCAATGTTCTACTTATTCCAAAGAAAAAAATTTACATTTTAAACAATGCGACTGTTTAGTCCTTTCAGTTTATTTTATTTACATTGATGCTATATTACTATTGGTTAATTTAATGAGTAATATCTCGAAAAATCATATCAAAAATTTAAATCAACATAATACCATATACTATCGCTTATGTAGCATATATAGATAGAACAGAAGCAACTCTAATTGAATAACCTGAGCTCATATCTAATCCAACAAATAAAGAAGTCAACCTACAATAGACTTGAAATCTAAATTGATCTAAACCAAACTCAATCCCTTGAGACATAAGTTAACTGAATTACTAATCTGAACATGACCCGGCCCGACCCAAACAACCCAGCACCAACCAATAAAAGCCCCCTGGCAGGTCCTGCTTCGCTCTCTCTCTCTCTAGAATGGACCCGAACACGTTGTCATCGGCAGCAATGGCGAAACAAACATGGGAATTAGAGAACAACATTGTCACAACAGCAGACCCTCCATCATCATCATCTTCATCATCTTCAAACGACGCCATTTTCTACTACGACGAGGCAGCGCAGGCAAAGTTCCAGCAGGAGAAGCCATGGGTGAACGACCCCCATTACTTCAAGAGGGTGAAGATCTCCGCACTGGCCCTGTTGAAGATGGCGGTCCATGCTCGCTCTGGTGGGACAATCGAGGTCATGGGGTTGATGCAGGGCAAGACTGATGGCGACGCCATTATTGTCATGGATGCTTTCGCTTTGCCCGTTGAGGGTACTGAGACTAGGGTTAATGCTCAGGCTGATGCTTATGAGTATATGGTTGATTATTCTCAGACTAACAAGCAGGTTATTTTCTCTACCTCAAACCCTAATTTGACTTCTGTTCTGCGATATGGGTGGTTTGATTTGATTAATTTTGTGGGGGAGTTACTAATTTTTGTTTGCATGGAATAATTTGAGGGTTTGCGGCATAAATGCTATATAATTCGGTAATTTGATTCTGTTTGGTTGCTTGGAGAAGGGAAGGAACGTTGGATAAGCCATTAGGCCCTAAATTGGTGTGGTTTGCAGGCCTTTTTCTTTTTTGGATTGGGGGGGGGGGGTTCATGGTTTTTTTTATTTTTAGCATGGAGTAATTTGAGGGTTTAGGCCTATAAGGCGGCATAAGTGGCGGATGGTTCAGTGCCTTGGTTCTGTTTGATTGGAAGAGGGAAGCTTGTTGCAGAAGCCCTAATTTGATGTTAGTTGGGTGCATTTAGAGGGCCTTTTGGCTTAAGATGTCAAGATTTTCTGTGAACTGATTGTCTCTTTGGTGCCTGAGAAAGAAAGTAATGAACTTCAGTAACTTGAGCATACTTTGGCCCACAGTGTCCAGGTTCTAGTGATTTGTTGCCACTTTGAGTGCTGAGAAATATAGGAATTAATGTTAGGTTGGTTTTTTCGCTATCTGATGGCATTCATTCTCATTATTTTAGCATTTTCGCTCAGCTACCAAGGTCTCTCTCTCTTGTTGTATGGGTGGTGCTGGAGTTTGGGATTGCTGAAGCAGAAGAAGGGCTAGGGGGTGGGGTGGTAATGAAGCCTGGCCTTCTATCCATTTGAAGGTTTTAATAGTAAGCATGAAATTTAGGCTGCTTGCTTCTTGTTTGATTGCAAACATTTACTGACAGGGATTGAATTCAGGGTTTTCACAGAGTGTCCAAGGAGTGTCTGAGATTGTGGGTGTCTGACATTCGACACATGTTGGACATGCATACGTGAGGTTATGGAGAGTGTTTGTCTGTGCTTTTTAGGGCCATTTCTTGAGCAGTTTTGTGATATGCTTCTTTTTTTGTACTTCTTTTTAGCACTGTGGATCAGCTTCTCTGAGTTTCCCGGGCCTTCAACTATTGATATACAATGCTTGTAAGATCATATTTATTCTTTCATCTGAGCTAGCCTGATTTTCTAGGTGCTAGTCCCTGGAACTTTCTGTTCGTTCAGTTGAGTTTTTTCTCTTGAGATCCTAATTCAAGGACTTTATGAGCTAACCAGCGTTGAAGTTGGCCCCGTCTGCTTTTCAAGTTGTCATCATAGGGTGTAATCTGGTGTCATCATTAGCTCCATTACTGCTGAGTGCTGAGAGTTTGCTTGTGAAATTTGATGTGATGTAGGCTGGACGGTTGGAAAACGCGGTTGGCTGGTATCACTCTCATCCTGGTTATGGCTGCTGGCTCTCCGGTATTGATGTTTCAACACAAATGCTCAACCAACAATATCAGGAGCCGTTTTTGGCTGTTGTCATTGATCCAACACGGACAGTTTCTGCTGGAAAAGTTGAGATTGGGGCTTTCCGCACTTATCCAGAAGGGTATAAGCCTCCAGATGAGCCTGTCTCAGAGTACCAGACCATTCCCTTGAACAAGATTGAAGACTTCGGAGTACACTGTAAACAGGTTTTTAATGCCCCCTTTTGCTATGCTGCTAGACTTTGTTTGCTATTCACTATTTCTTAATTATCTTCTTTTCTACCTTGCAGTATTATTCACTGGACATTACATATTTCAAATCTTCACTTGATTCACACCTGTTAGATCTTTTATGGAATAAATATTGGGTAAACACCCTCTCATCATCTCCCTTACTGGGAAATCGAGATTATGTTGCTGGGCAAATTTCAGATCTTGGTAATTTCTCTCTGGCTTTCATTGTTGTCTGGTCAATTAGTTTAATAGAAGTTAGGACACCCTCACCCCCCCAAAAGCGGAAAGCAGTCTAGTATATATTATGTGGTTTCTTTCATTGAAAAAAGATGTTGTTAATGGTCCATGTGACGTTGGCCTAGTGATGCATGACATCTTCACAAATCTCTACAGCTGAAAAATTGGAGCAAGCTGAGAACCAGTTGGTTCACACCCGTTTTGGGTCCATGGTGGCACCTTCTTCAAGAAAGAAAGAGGTCAGTTCTGGTTTTAAATAAACATATGCACTGCTATCCTTCTGTATGGTTGATGCTATAGTTTCATCTTTCTTTTTTTCGATAGGGTGGTTTCCTATGCTATACATGTTAATTGTTTGATTTCCAACTGTTTTCTTGTCTGGCATGAAATTTTTAGTTATCTATATATTCTAACAAACTGTTGTCCTTAACACTTTATCTCGTGTTTCTGGTTATTGATGAAGCATCAATTACAATGTGCAATTCAATTACAAAATTATATAGGCACGTTTATGTTGGATGTAGGGAGATAAATCCAGGGTGGGCTTATGTACTGTTAATTGCTTCTATTTTGCACACAGACCCTTTTTCTGGGTCTTTGAGAAACAACCTGTCTGATAACATAGACCAATTATGTTAGGAGTTAGGTTATAGACCTCTAGAATCCCAAAGCCTTGTCATGGTGGGATGCATCAGTTGTCATCGTTGTCCTCTTGTATATTTTTCCTTGTGAATAGATGAGTGTCGAAATTCTAATTTCTGAATTCATATACAACTGTTTTATTAGAACTTTTAAACTATTAACAAACTGCTCCCTGTATTATTAGCACTTTTAAGCTGGCAAGTGGCAAGGGTTTGGCGCCTTATATTGATGGCTGGTTCTTTTGGCTTTCAGATCACTTTGAGTCGCTGACTGTCTCAATGTCTGAATCGTGTAGCCATCTTCTAACCAAGCCTATACCCCATGTCCTGCCTGTGCAAGATGCACCGTTTTTTGTTGGGGAGAAAAGGAGGCCCTGGGAGGGGGGGGGGTGTTCCAATGTACGTAACGTTATCTTTAAATTGCAAAAAAATCATGTTGGGAAAGCATTCATTGTCTACGATTTCACAGTAAAAGAATTAGAGGATCGTTTGTTGAGGCCATTTCACATTGTGGTTTATTAGCTAAAGTCGAAAACTTGCTGAAAAGAGCTATTGGTTTGGTGGACGAGATGACTTATGTGGCTGTATGGTTCTGCACTGAAATGGTTCTGTAAATAGTATGTAGTGTTATGTAATTTTTAAACCTTTGATTGCTGATATTGACTTCACTTTCCTATTGTAGAGTATTAACTATCCTCAAAAAATTGCCACCGTAGTATCCAATGCCCGCTATTTGTCCTCTGTTAGTTACATATATGCTGTGCACAGTGATCGGTGGTTAGCCATTCACCCCCCACGAATGTCCTTTTAGTGAAACATGTTGAGCTTGCTTCCTCCATGTGATTGCTGAGGTTTGAATCATAATTTGTATCATTGCAGGAAGAACCAGCACTTGCCAAGATCACACGTGATAGTACGAAGATCACTGTTGAACAGGTGCATAGTCTAATGTCACAGGTACGCCGCTATTTTCCATCTCTACAGTTTCTGTGGATCTGTTTATGTTGCTACCTCCAAGAGACAATTGACGAGAACTGAGAAGGGCAAGCTCTCTTTCATTCACTTCTCTCACTGTGCGACTTTGATCTACTTTCTGAGCAGGTCATCAAAGACATCTTATTTAACTCTGTTAGGCCAGATCGGACTGAATCATCAGGACCAGAACCTATGGTTGAGGCGTGACAGTGTTATGCAATCTCATGCTGGTCAGCGTCTGGAATTGCTGTGTCCTCTGGATGCGCTTTTGATATAGTTATGCCTGCCCGATAATCTGTCGGGTTCTCTTTTGAATATTTCTGATTGTAAATGCCTGTGTAATTTTTGAGCTCTGGGCATGAACCTTAGGATGATTACAAAAGGTTATACTAGTCCTTGTTTTTGCAAATAGACTACCGTTAGATGCAGATGTGTGAATCTGGTCAACAATCCAAGGGATTTGTTGGCGGGGCAACAGTGCCTTCCAAGTTGCCCTCTTCTGTCAAACGTATTGGTAATTGATGTTATTTTCTTCTCTTATTTGGGCTTTGTCTTTCTTTCTTTTTTGCCTGGGGGCGGGGCGGGGGAGGAGGGGATAAGCACACTCTCTTCATGTCGATCCTAGTGCTAGTCCCAGGAAGATATGTGACGGCAAGGAGGGGGTGATACTGGCCTAAGGCCTGTTAAGCAGACTTATTTCACTCACAAGGGAGACATGTTGCTGCCCTGGGTTGATCCTAGGTCATTGCACTGGGGAAGTGTGCTGCTGCTGAGCTGAGGCTGTTGGTTTTTTGGTGCAATTATAAATTTATATGCATCAGTGCTCCCCTCCCTCGTTCCCCTGCTGCTCGAATAGGAAAACAAAAGAGGGAGGGGTGATCTTATTCAGGAAATGCAAAATGCACTGTAGTGCAAGTGCGTCCACAGAGGAAGGGGATGATCAAGTTGAACCTTTGTAAGTATCCCAATTTTAACCAAGACTGAGATTTAGGAGTATACTCTAGCGTAATGAGAGGTGCTTAATAACTCCATTTCAGGACTCGAATCTAGGGATGGCAGTGGGGCATGGAATCCAGCTACGAAATATTGGCAATGGGGTTAGGAATCCAGCTACGACATATTGGCGATGGGGTTAGGCAAAAGTCTCCGTTACAAAAAAGGGGGGAAGGGGGGCTTCAAAACGGAGGATAAGATGGACCTAGGCCCTGTTTTATTTTGCATTTTTTAGGATTTAGTTAAGAGCTTACATCTCCTTACAGCTTCTTACATCGTCTTACATCGTCTTATAGCTCTTTACATCTTCTTACATTTCCTTACATTTCCTTACATCTTCTTACATCTTCTTACATCCCATATAGATTTTCTATAACATTCAACAACTCCTTATATCTACCCTTACAGCTTCTTACAGCTCCTTACAGTTTCTTACATCTCCTTACAGCTCCTTGCAGTTTCTTACATCTTCTTACAGCTCCTTACATCTTCTTACATCTATCTATCTATCTAAAACGCGAAATAGAACAGGCCCCTAGTAGAGTCAAAGTCTGAACTTTCGCCTTGTAACGAACTACAAGCCTATTACACTGGTGGTGTTTCTCAAATCCTAAGCCTTAGGCAATGGAGATGCTATTGCTTGGACGATAACATGATGAATTCCTTTGAATGGTTGATTTCGTGAAATGAGCATGGGAAAAGGCACACTTTTCATGGTTTTGGGAGGTGGTAATATGTGATACTGATAGTGAGTTCCACAACACAAAGCACAGTGAGTTAGGTGGGGTACTTTAGAAGCCACAAAAACGAGAGTGATTCTCACCTAAACACAAGGGGACTTTAGTTACCTGACAGTCTCCCATTGGCAATATTAGCTTCTTGTCATTGAGAATGGTATCATTTTGAGGCTTAGATCACCCTCTGAGATTACATCATATGTTCATGTTTAATGGCCCCTTTTTTCTTTTTTGGTTTTTTTTTTTGGGGGGGGGGGGGGGGGGGTTGCTCAAGCTAGTCTAGCGACATAGCTATAGTAGTGGCCGTATATCTCATGAAGACATCCTAGTTTACGAAGGTATCAAAGGTATTTTTTATTTTCAAACTTAACGGGAGATTTACACCTGAATTCCGCCATTAGGTTGGGAGGGGCTATGATGTAGCAGACTTAAACCTGAATTGTAAAATTACAGAGAGAATGATTTTGATTGACCATAGATTTAAAAACTGTAGACTACTTACTACTCTACAGAAACGGAGCAGAGGAAGTTTACAAAGGTATTTTGTTTTAGTCCGTACAGTCCAAGCTGAGAAAAATAGTCCAAACTTGTCTTTTTTTTAACTATTCAGATTTCGAACAATACAAAAATCCTTGTACAATCAGATTAAATCCCTCTCCCCAACTCCCTAAACACTAGGGAAAACAAAAAAGAGGTGATTATTAAATTTTAACATTTCAGTTTGCAACCTTGGAATCAAGGTTGAGTTGTCTTTTTATTGTTAGAACTATCTTACCTAGATTACTAAAGGATTCTATATGAGCATAGATCAAGGGAGACCAGAAGAGTGTGGGGTGGAACGTACGCAGCATAGCCTGTATTCAATTGTATATCTTGAATCAATGGCCCATATCCAGTTCTATATCTTCAATCACATTCAGATTTGTCCAACTTATCTAATAAAGGATATGTTCGTTTCATTGTTAATATATGCATCGGTAAATGAGTAGGACTGAAATGAATTGGGAAGGATTAGCGAGAGTTGGAAAGGATTTGGTATTTTTTGGAAGGATTCATACGGATTTAAAATTATTGGAAAATTTTAATAAGAGTTAGAAAATTCCTTTTTAGGGGTGGAAATGAAAGGAAAAAGTTGGTAAGGATTGGGAAAGATAAGTAAAGATCGATAAAGATTTGGAAAGATTGGTATGGATTGATTTTTTTTTATTTTTGGGTTGGGTTGGAATGCTTGGGTAAGTAGGTCACAGGTTCGAGCCGTGGAATCAGCCACCGATAAAGTCAGGTTAGGCTGCCTACAATTCACCTCTTGGATGCGGTTCTTCCCCGGATCTTGCGTGAACGCGGGATGCTTGTGCACCAGACTATTCTTTTTTTTTTTTTGGAATGATTGGATAAAACTGGTGAGGATAAGGAAGAATTGGTAACGATTGAGAAGAGTTTGTATATGTTGATTTACCAACAAAAAGAATAGGTCCTAAGAGTCAACTTAAGGTTGTGAAAAAAATATCTATCCTAATTTTATGAATTATTATGTGTGTATTTAGTATTATATGTATACATTCTATTAGACTCGAAAATTCTAAGTCTCCAATTTATCTCTTCAGTTTTTACCTATCTTATGCATGTATAATAGAAAGGGTGTACGATATATGTCTTGTCGCATGACACTTCTTAGTTGTTTTACGTTAGTCTAAATTAGTATATTATATGATTTGAAATTCCAAATTTTCAATAGCGGTGATTTGTTAACAATTGTAAACATTTAGTATCTGTCAGCTATGCCAACGAGTACAAATGTCACTCTAATTAGACCAACTATATCCGATAAGATTTATTATACTTGTAATTTTATAATTGTGAAAAATTATGGCTAAGAAGATGATTTTACACGATTTATAAGTGATAAGTGGTGACAGCCTTCCACTATGAGGAAAATATGTCATTTTTTTTAACAAAAATTAATGCATGATAATATAATAATTTTTAAGTCAAAATATAACACTTCTTTAAAAGTATCTTGCAACAAGATATATATCATTTTACGATACGGAAGATATGAAAATTGGAAGGGAGAGAAAAGAAAGGGCATATTGTTTGCTAAACTTGTCTTGAGTAATTGGAGTGGAGAATGAGAAAATGGGGGGTATAGAGTGTTGAGGGTGATAATGCATCTCATGACTTCTTTTCTTATCTTCACTATCGTTTTCATGGATTGGAAGGATTCATCTTTTTTGGGTACTTGCACATGGCATAGCCGACCTCCACTTTCTCTTAGATTCTCTCCTCTTTTGGTGGCTTCTTATTATTCAAAAGCAACTGAAATTCAAGCTCTTTTTCTTTTTTTTTGATATCTTTATTTTCTTGGGTGTGTTTTTTCCGCTGAAAAATGGCTTCTTTAGAATTATCTTTTCTTTTATGTAATGATTTGGGTTTCTTTTGTGTGTCAACCGGTTACCTCAAATCGGCCTTCACGGCCCATTCGTCACACTGGCTTAGCCTATAACAGTAATAACACGTGTTGTTGGGGGTCGAGGCCCCTACTACAGGTCGGCAGTCGGGCATAGGTGTATGCGTCGCTTCTGACCCGCTACACATATATATGAATTTATGTGTGTGTACGCATGCATATGATATTTGTGTGTTATATATGCATGATGGGTTTTTTTTGGGGGGGGGGGGGCGAAAGGATGATGGAAACCACATGTTTGGATTATGTTATGTGTGAAGAGTGGGATAAATGGCAAAATTATAGTCAATTGCAGTTTTTTTTTCCTTTTCTTTTGGGTAGTAGACACTTTAACTTGCCAGTACTATCAAATCATCTCTAAGAATATATCCCATTTATGATAAATTTATTGACTGGATGTATCTCCAACCGTCGACTTAAGGAATATTGCAAGATAACGTTTTCTTGTAACTACAAAGAAACCTATTCTCTTCTCTTTTCTTTTTTTGGTCTTTGACTCTCTATTTTACAAGCGTCGAGTAAACATTGGCCTATACAGGAGTGAAGCTGTCACAACACTTATTTTCATCATTTATAAGACTTGGGTATGAGCCACTCAAACAAACTGATGTGCGTAGAATTCTATTCCAATTTTAACCCTTGTTTTTCACCTCAAGCTAAGCAACTCTTATTTGTCCCAAGAACTACTCATCTTTAAAACAGAGGAGGAATTTGACAAATCATGCATGGGTTGGATCTTATTCCTTGATACTTACCCTTAGTTTTCCACTTAAAATGTTTTTACAAAACCTTTATTTGATAAATTGTTTTCTCAAAATCTGATTTTTGTGGGTCTCTTGAAATCAGCTTCTCTATGGGTAGAATTGCTGATAGAGGTAAGGTTGCCTACGTCTGGATCTCCCCAGATCCCGTGAAAGCGGGACCCACATTGAGAGTTGTTGTTGTTGTTATGCATGGATTGGATCTTATGTGGAGCACAAAACTAAGCTTAGTACTTAGTAGTAGTTAGCTTTTTTGCTTACACCATGATTGCCATATGAATTAAATGCATTGTCACCCAATTGCCTTTTAATATTTTCACTAGACTAAAATTCTACCGTTTAGTATTTTGACTACTTCAAATAATGAGACAGCGCAATTATTTTTCACATAAAAGAAAGCACACATATAATTATTTTCATATTAGCTCTATCTCGGTTTCGTATTGACCTAAGATTTTTAATGGTTTTTCTTCATAAAGTTAAATAGGATATTTTTCTACAAATACTGATGCCACAATAGGTGTTGAGTAGAATAATGCAAAAAGAAAAGCTAAATAACAGTATTTCTGAAATTGGAATAGAAGATTTCAGTTTGTATTCTCTTTCTTCAAACATAATGTGACATATATGTATTGTATATGTCAATGTTCACCTTGAATCCCAGCTAGAAGGAAGGAACAACCTTTGCTTGTAGATAGTGTATGTGAGCACCTAATAAGTCATTTTCACACAGAATCTAAGAATAAAATGGCAATATTTGCAGGGTCCATCAGCACCAAATGTATGTAATAGATGAAGGCAGGGTTCGTGTTGTATTATTGTGTCGGACTGTCGGGTTAGATTTTTTCAACTCTATATTTATCCTAGGAAGTTTGGCACCTCATACCTCTCTACTTGAGCTGCCCAGAGATAGGGGTCCAATGGGTCGGTCATGCCTACTCTTACACGCAAAACAAAAATGATAAGGAGGTCTATGTGATACAATACTATTTGAATATATAAATGTATGAATTTTTCAATTAGACATGTAAGTTATATGGTTATTAATTACTCCTATTTTATTATATTTTCCCCCTTTTTTATTTTATAAAAATCTCAAAACAAAAATCATTCTTGATAATATACTATTAGTATTACTAAAAGTCTCTCACTTTTAGAATCAACAGAGAAATTTGCATTAAATAACATTGCCTTAAACTTTTCCATAAGCTATGTTATAATTCCAATTAATGCAGAGCTTATTACAAGCAAACTCTGCTATGGATCCTAAAATCTAAACTTATTTTCTTTTAAATGGGATTAAAGTCAACATAAACACCAATTGCAAATTATTTTGTAAGATGACAAAAGGGGGAAAAATATAAACCCTGGCCTGATATGTAGTAGATCCGGGTCTATAGACCCAGGTTAAAAATAGTAATTTTTTATTGTTCAAAATCCAACCCCTATTTTCAATCGTCCTCCTCTCCGGAAAAAAAAAGTTTCTATAGTTTAAATCATGTCAATTCAGCAGGTCTGCATATCTAAATCTACAGACCCGAGTTTACGGTATAAGTGTTGCATCCCCTTTGGTTCATTTGTTGGAAGCCCCAAAAAAAGAAATGCAAAATGTTAGATATTACAGGTTGAGCCAAGTTCGGAGGCTCGTCGAGTCGGCACAGTTCTATTAGAACTCTACTTGTGTATATGCACTATCACTTAGCTTCCTATCAATATAATTTAGTTTAAATGATCTAGCATTTATTTTTCATTAAAAAAATTCAAGTTTGAGTTTTATAAATAGAAAAAATCTATAATGAGAGAATTTTGTTATCTATAGTGCAGTGGAGAATCAAAGATTGAAAAATAGTCACTTGGCTTCTTGCTTCATCTACAACACATATTAAATTTAGGTCTTGTTCGGCAAAAATTAGCTGTTTAGGTAGCAAATAACGGTTCAGGGAGTGGATAGCTGTTTAGATAGCTGATAGCGTTTTTAATTTAACTGTTACCAGATAGCTGTTTAGATAAGCAGTTGAAACAATGTATTCGGTAAATTTAGCTGTTGGATTAGCTAATTAATGTAAATTGACATAAAAGGATATAGATAATTTCCAAATATAAAATTTCCAAATGATATTTTTTGGTCAAAAGTTATGAAACATTACTTTTGAATGCCAAAACCTAATACTATTAATTTTTCAGAAATGCTGCTTAAAACGCTAAACGTTTCTTGAAATGCTAGTTAAAACACTAGGTTACCGAACACTAATAATTCACAGGTTATTGTTTTGACCAACTCAAAACATTAGTATATTGATTTGGCCAAAACAATACACGCTACTCAAAACGTTGTTGCCGAACACGACCTTAGAAGCCGCGATTAGAATCCATTCTTCTTCTTTTTTGTTTTTTTATTTTTTTATTTTTGTTGCTTCCCTTTTAATTCTCTCTTTGATCTCGAGGATGGGATGCAGTGTTAATAATGTGGTCTGGTTTCTTTCTTTTCTTTTCTTTTTTTTTTGGGGGGGGGGGGGGGGGGGGCTAACTGGAACCAGATCTTTTTGGGGGTTTTTTCTTTTTTGAAAAAAAATTAAAATGGAGAGTCTTGTGTAGAACAGAAGTTAGGCCCATTTTCCACCTTCTCTGGCTCAGTAAGTTTGGAACAGATGAATGGTGCTGATCACTGCTTGCCATTTTCAGATGTCTAATCTTCATCAATTAGTGTTGTGTATGCTTTTTCCTTGAAAACTTACATATAATATCCTAAATTTTGAAGGGGAATATGATCTTATATAAGAAACAACTTCTAATATTCTGAACTTTGTGGGTATTTATTTTCAGTAATATAAGCGTCTTTTTATGTTGAATTTTCACGTAATTTGAGCTTTAAAATGAATCTAAACACTTTGAAATTCATATGTTTGTATTGTTTTCGATGTAATGTCATTTAAAATTGCTTGAAAAATACAATCTAAAATGATGACCTGATACTATTGAAAATAAATATCTCGAAGTTTGGAACACTGGAGGCTATTTCTTAAGGTAAGATTATTAATTTCCGCCACCTCAAAATTTGAATATATTATGTTCCAAAAGCCATGAAAACCACCTGGTAGATATGTTCAATTTCTATATGATTGCAGATTCTTCCCTTTTCTGTATATATATAAATAAAATAGGGTTTTTTTCTTTTTTCTTGGGGAGAGGAAACTCTAGGAAAAATAAAGTGAGATTCTCCATGAAGTGTATATATGAAAGATGAATTTTATGAAAATAGAAATATAATCGATTGATACAATTGATCAAAATTTTTAAACCTAACATCAAAATTTTCAGTTCAAATCCCACCTTCATCGAATAAAAAGAATCGATATTAATTGATAACTTTATATCTAAAAAATTGAAAGTAGTACATATAGACTTATTTTTCTCAAAACTATTACTCATGAGTAATGACTATTATTCTACAAATAAAATATTTATTCGCTAATGTGTAGAAACTTAAGGAGATATATAACATAAAGACTTTAAATAAAAAAATAAATTACACTGCATCCTAACACCTAACAGAACTTTTTCAAAAAAGAGGTAAAATCATGGAAAGCAACAAGACTGGACATCAAGTTTGAGTAGAATTATGGTAATCCCTTCTTTTCTCTCTCTTACGTACCTGTAAACTCTTCAAAGTGGGAATGGCTAAAAGCAGCTCCAACGGGAGGCTCGCCTGCCTCAAGAGCCGCGTCGAGCGGCTCGCAAGGCTGGCCATGAGTTCCGAGCTAACTCACCATTGTTTCTTGCGTTTTTTTGTTTTTTTAAAAATTTTTTGTTGGTTTTTTTTTTTGGATTTTAAAAAAAAAGTGTGTTGTAGAGTGAGATTATGAGTATTATTTTATTTGATGAGCTAAAGTTGTGAGCCTTGCATTGGAGAGAACGAGGATAACCGAAAAGTTGGCTCACATGATGATGCAGTAAAGGTAATTACCCCTACTGGTAAGCCAAAAAATTGACTAGCAAAAGTCTAATCCATGGGTAAAAGATGAGACATAAGAGGAGAATATTGAGGCACAATACTGTTCCTAGGAATCCTCTTCTTTCCAAGAACAGTCATATATCAATGCCAAAAGCATTGGTCCATAGCAAAATGGAGACCAAGTACATAGATGGAACTAGTAGTAGTTTATCTCTTTGGCATCTCTTTGTTTATTTTCTCTCCCCCTCATCTACATTATCACTTTCCTCCACTTTATGCTCCTCCATCCCAACATCATTTGTGGCTTTCTATGATTTGCCATGCTATCTTGTCAAGGGGGAAAGGGTTTGGTTTAGAAGGGACTAAATCCAATCAAGCATGTAAAAATAAGATGGTAGAAAATATCTTATTTGCCTATTATTTGAAGATCTAATACTATAAAAAAAATTTTAAAAATAAAAAGATTTCAGGTGTTTTGATTGAGTCAAGCTCTATGGTTTCTTTATTGGGTTATTGTTGTTTATTAAAAGGTTTTCTCTAAGCAATTAGATCGTGTTGAGATAAGATATGCTTTTATTGTTATTATCGTTATTGTTACTATTAGAAAGTCTTTTAATAATAAGCTCTGTGTGGCGCAGCTTGTGCTGGGGTGGGGTGGGGTGGGCTGTGGATCGTTGATATACTCATATGGATGGACGTACACAGAGATATGTGAATCTCTTAGCGCATGTGGTACATTAGTGGCTCATGTTGATGGTTCTTTCAAATAATATGTGTGGAATATTTATGGTTGTATGGTATTGTGCTCCTGTGAAAAGAGTCTCTTAATTTTATTTCACGTTTTTACCAAGAATTTGAATATATTTGCCGATATTTTTCTCTAAATGCCATAAAATGATCTTCTCTCATTGTCTTCAAAAATAATGAAATCTATCTTCTCTCTCTTTACTTCAAAACACACACACCCCCAGAAAAACCCTAAAGATGTAAATAAATAAGGATGAATTTACATGTAATTTTTACAGTTGTTCAAGATCAACTCAAGGTTACAATTACTTATTAGACTATGTGATTGATTTGTTGGTTAGGAACATTCATTGACCTTTCTTACAAGGCAGTAGCTATGAAGTCTAATTACAACATTTTAAGACAAGAAGGTTATTCTCTTATAAATGCCTCATCAAACTCTACCTTTTTTAGAGAAACTTTATATAAAAAAAAAGGGATACAAGACGATTTAGTTTTGTTACCAAAGCACATTCAAACTCATATCACGTCATTCAGGAAAAGCTCTAAGAGCTTATTGAAGGGGGCGGGAGGTTATATTTGGTCTTACGTACAACGCTACTACAAGTATCATCAGTTTGAATTGAACAAGTGATGAGTCTCTTTTTTTCCCACTTCGAACATTTGACATTCTTCAATACTAAGCTATTGTAAAACTTATAAACGATAAAGCTATTTTAACGTAACTTTTATCCGAAGATACGATTTGAATTTGAAACCTTTAAACCACTTAAAGATATGGAGGTAAGAGATGGGGGAGTGGCTGAAATTGGAGCTATGTAACATGGCATTCTCTTTTCTGGTACACCCACTTAATTAGTACTGAAAAAAGTTCCAAGGTGATAAATCCAATATGCAGAATATGATCCCACTTTTAATGGTCCATGCATTACATGCACTATGTTTATGCAAGGAAGGGTCGCCATACATTTCTGCCAGTCTAATTGAATTTAGTTTAAAGAAAAATAAAGACATTGAAATATAATGCAAAATCCATAGGGAAAAATGAGGAAGTGATTTTTTTTAAAAAAAAAAAGGAAATTAGGGTTATTGCTTTTGTTCCTTAGGAAAGGAATTTCTTGCTTTGCATTGCTGCTTGTTTTGAAATTTCACCATCTATTATTATTGGAGATTTTGGCTTACTAAGCTAATTTGTTACCGATATACGTCGTGCAGGTTTACGTGTCTTGACATTTATTTTCGCTGCATAAAGTTTTATATTTGAGTCTCGTATAAATTCTTATGAAACGGGAGTAATTCAACTCAAATTAACAAGTCACTAAAAGAAATAAAAGTTATTTTTTTTTTTGAAAATTTTCCTTGCACTTTGATCCATGCATGGGTAATTTGATGTATGAATTTATCAGCAATTTTAAAAAATTGAAAATAATAAAGTGTTATAGCAAGATATTAAAAAAATTTGTTGACAGCTAGAATGCTAGATAGGATTCATTTCATGGCTCTCTTTGAATAGGTTATAGATATAACTAAGCTATGTAGCAACCAGAGTCTCTTGTCAAATAGTTTCGAGTTCAAAGACATCCATTGAGCTGTTTTCTCTCTTTTGTCATGACTTGAATTTGAGACTTCACTTCGGTTCTATTCGTTTCAGCATTTGACACACCACAACTGATTCAACTGCTTCCAATTGCTCACAAACACTTCCAACTACTAACTGTTAATTCTAGTTAATCCTAACTGCTCTTAACTGCTCTCACCCGCACTGCTCGCAACTGCTTCTAGTATTGTATAAACAATAATCATAAAGGCTTATAATGCTTAGAACTGCTCTCAATTGAAAACAACCACTCCCAACGTCTTCCAACTACTAACTACTAATCCTAATTAAACACTTCCAACCTCTTACAATCGCTCTCAACTGCTTCCAAATACTAACAGTTAGTTATAACAACCGAAACGAATTACAAATCCTTAGAAAAAGCAAGTGCTAATCATTTGAGAAAACCTATCTAGTGCTTGAGAGAGGAATTACAAGAAAACTAGAAAAAAAAAATAGTTACATATTTAAAGGTCTCCAGTTAAAACTTGAAAGGTTTAATGTCGATTAACATTTACTAACCATACATTAACTAGGATTAAATTGCCATTTACTTCATCACTTGATTCTTCTCCCACCACCTTCCCCGTTTGGCTAGAATTATGTAATGAAGGGTTTATGTATCAAACGATATATTACTAACGATTTTTCTTCCCAATTGTAATGTAGCAAGACTTGAATTGCATTCCCTTAATACATATAAAATATCTGTAATCTCCTCGCAAAATTAACAATTTTTAACTAGTAATATGGTGTAATTTTTAATTAAAATTCGATACATATAATAACAAATGTAGAGAAAATCGTACATTCTGAATTTTAACAATTGATTTTTAATTATTTTGTATCATTTTGGGGGGGGAGATAATATCCTTGAACTGTGATATCAAATAGGATTGGTGAAATCCAACTTTGAGAAGCACGATACTATAGGTCTGTTCTTTTTATGGATAAATTAGGGTGAATAAAATGATAAAGTGGGTTGAAATAGGTTGAAGTGGGTTGAAATAGGTTGAGATACGTTGAAATAAATTAATTTTTTTACGTGATAAATTAAACTTGATTAAAATAATAAAAATAAACTAAAGTGAATTACAATAAATCAAAATAAATTGACGTAAATTAAAATTAATATTTTAGAATTTATTGTAGGCACAGGCCCAATGCCATTAGTAGGGAACAAGGACACAGCAATCGTACGGCTGAGGCAAAGGCAAACAAGAAGGTAGATAAATCAGCAATTGCCACGTGTCTGTGGAGGATTGTGGGACCTAAACTACTCCATGCGGCCCTTCATATGATTCTTCTTTGTCACGTTCACTTTCTTGAGCGTCATCTGTACGCGCTTGCCCTATACACCTCAAGCTAATGGGGATTTAATTAAAATGATCATAATTATTACTTAAGATTTGCACCCATTGTTTCATAACATATTTATTAGTAAGTTACATCATTGTCAATAGTGGATCTACATGATACTAGCTTTATGTGTTGAATTCCTTTTTTAAAAAAAAAATTTTAAGTGTTGAATAAGATTATTACTCAAGTTAGGTCGATTCGTTTTCGTGTTTAGAAAGCGTTTGATAACCGCTAAGTGTTATCAAATATTGCTAACCTCTAATTATGAGTAAATGTTGTAATTGTTGGTACGTAAATGCTAAGCAACCGCCGTAAATATTAGTATACAATGATAACCACTAACCATTGACTCGTTTTGAACCGATGGTAAACACTGATTTCTACTGGTAAACCATGACTAAATTACTAATCTTTGATTCGAAGCATTGAAACAAATATGTCATTAGTTGCATTTAGTTGACATGTTGACTTGGATAAGAATTGCATAGTCTAGTATGATATTAAATCCATCAAAAAACTGATATCACTCAATAATCTACCATGATTAACCTAAATTCCCACCATTCATAGATACATATTTTTTGAACTTATTTCTTTATATGTGTCTTATTCCACCAGAATATATTACAGCAATAACCCATATATTTTTTGAATCAATCGCAGTTCAAAAAAGATTTTAGTAACCTTTTTATAAAGGTGAAAATTTTAAAAGTCTACCTTAGCTTAAGTACATGCATTGTAATAAGCTTTAGGTGATGAAATTGCTTTGATAATAATTGAATGTAAATGTGATCCAAATATGCTAAATTTTATATTAAATTTAAATAGGGGTTGCCGTAATTATTGAAATTTAATACAACAACAACAACAAACTCCCAGTGTGGGTCCCGCTTTCGCGGGGTTTGGGGAGATCCAACTGTAGGCAACCTTACCTCTACCGGTAATCCTACCCATAGAGAGGTTGATTCCATAAGACCCACAAAAACAGTTTTGCGAAAAAGGTTTATAGAAAATTATTGAAATTTAATGATGATTCTATTTTCAGCTAAATCAAACAGTATGATTATCACACTATTTATCTGTCCCTTTATTATCAATATTAAGATTTGTGGGTACTCTTTTATTTTTTCCCACCTTGAATTATTGATTGAATTATCCAACTCATTTAGCTAATGAATCCGTTATTGATTTACAACAAAATACATATATGCAAACAACATCTAGAGGATCGATTCAATTGGTAACCACTAACCACCACTAATAAAGTGGTTTCCAAGAATTGCAAATTGAAATTTAATGCGTTGTACGGGAAAGTATGAAATTCAGTTTGATTTCCACCATAATTGTAGAAATTTCAAGTAATTTTTGTTAAAAATTTATCAAAAATCCACACATATTTGTTCCCTTAATTTAAACAAAATTAGTTAGTTAGGTATTTACAGAATCACGCGCTCTAGAAGGAGAGTGGACGGTAGAGAATAACGCGGCGCAAAGCGAAACAGTGGGTCCCGCCGTCATAAACCCCTAAATCCCTGATATTTGGTATAAATACCGAAGTTCAGCAGCAAGACGTTCCCCAGCAAATAACACCACTTTAGAGAGAGAAAGAGGAGAGAGAGAGAGAGAGAGTTCGTGTTGAATTCCTCCCTTCTTAAATCATAACGATGATAATGGCTTTCGATAAATTCTAGGGTTTTCATTCTCGATTGCTTCCTCCTTTTTTTTTGGTTTTTTTTTTCTCTGATAATTAAGTGATCGAGTTTGCCGGCGGAGTTGTGCCTAGTTAACTCGGCGGTTGTCCGATTCTCCGGTGATCGACGATGGCGGGCGGCGGCAAGGGTTCGAGCCTTGAGGACATCAAGAATGAGACTGTTGATCTGGTACTCTCTCTCTCTCTCTCTCTTTCTTCTTTGGTTTCTTGCAGAATTTAGACGATAGTGAACCCAGGAGTGATGAAAATACGCTCAATTTGACAGTTTCTCTCTATCTATTGAGGCTGCGTTTGTGAAGTTGCGATTATCGTCAAATTTCTTCTTTGTTCATGCGATATTTGTGTGTATTTGTGATTTTGTGCTATTTTTTGGGTTATTTTTTTTCCTTTTAGGTGTGGTTGCGTTTCGATTCAGGATTTTCAATTGCGTATCCGATATTTGTTTATTTATTTTTACTATTTTTCCTAAATTAAATGATTTCATAATTCATACAATAATGATTTTGTTCAAATTGGGGGCAATTTAAGAACACACTCCATAGCTTGTGTAATTAAATTGCTTCTGGGATGATTTAAACAACCTTGATTAATTATGTTGCATGCACCATAATAAGTCATTAAATAATTATGACGTGGGTCAAAAGAAATCCTTAAATTATGACAACAAAGTCATTAAATAATGAAAAGTACTTATTATAAATAAATTAATAAGTATGGATTTAACTTTAAACAATTTAAAGTCAAGATATTTTTTGATCAAAAGAAATTTTTCTCTATAATTTTGTCATTGTTGGTTTATGGGCGACCTTGCGAAGACGAATCTTTTTGGGCAATGCGTTGCTTTGAGAATTCTAACTACTGCCCTACGCGCCTCAGCTGGCGCGTGGCTGTTGACACTTGAAATTATTTTTCTCTTTTTGGCGGCGAATATGGTTTTAGGGAATACAGCTGTGGAACTGATGAAATTATTCTTTGCCTTTAGTGGGTGCTATGCATAGAGCTTCTGATCTGATATATTAAATGATAAAAAGTTAGATTCCAAAGGTAATATGAGCTAATTTCATTTTTCCATAAATTCATTTCATGATTTTTGCCTGATTTCAGCTAATCTGGGTATTCTGATCTCGGTGGAATTATCAAAATATATCTATTTGAATGACTGGAATTCACATCTAACTTGGGATTTGATTCTGCCCAAGTCAATTTTGACCGAATCCAAACTTTTCTTTAAAGTCTGAATTTATACCTCCTTGAAGTAAAAATGACCCAACTGGACGCCGCCATGGACAAAAACTCGTGGCCCAACTTGAAATTGATTTGATTTGAACTCAAATTGAATAACCTATCTGTTAGGACTACTTTTGAGACATTTCAGGCCATGCAATTATCAAATTCTATATCATACTCCTAAGAGTATATACTTCCACAAGTTACGTCGTACTTTTAGGTGTATGATATACAATATAATGCAATTACAGCTCTGTAACAGGCTAATAAGAAGTCATTGTTTGATATCTCGGGTCCAAGATCTCTAATTCTCTATGTTGATGTGTTTAGTAATGGCAAAAACATTCCAAATAATTAATTCATACAACTGACCCTATATGTTTCTTGGAGCCTAATTTGGCCATCGATATCAAAGGAAAAAGCAGCAAGAGATGACGGACTGGAGGGGAACTTGGTTTTCTGTTTTGGAAGCTTTATTTTGAGGCCACTATATCCCGGTTCAGAATCAGATTATACGTAATAAAGAAAGAGATCCTTGACTTTGCAATTTTTGAATTTGAAACGAAGAGCAAATGTTTGTATCCACATTTTTGTGTTGAATACCCCGTACTGGTCCTTGAAGTGAAATGAAAGTATCACTATCTCAAGCTGTACTAGTTTTATGAAACTTGTAAGTAACCGTGACAGGGTTACAGTTAACCTGTACATTTTACCTTTATCATGACAAAATAATTAAAGCTACCAGCTCTGGTTGAGGCCCACAAGAAGCTATCATATGCACCTTTAGGCTCTAGGGCAACATAATCTTAAAACCACAACTAGTTTATTGCTTATTTTCTACACTGGTGAGTGCCCCCACCTCTTTGGTCTATCACTGGGCTAGTTTGGAGGGGTTAGGAGTGGGTCGAAAGGAAGGGGGATGCACCAGCAATCTGGGACTAGAACTCAGCATACATAGAAGCCATAGGAAGCTAAGCTCCTAACTTGGCACAACATTGATTTGTTGGTAATTTAGCGACTTTTAAGGCTCCGTCTGGTCATTGGAAAATTTGGTAGAAAGAAAAGTTAAAGCAAAAAAATGTGAAGGAAAAAAAATAAGTAGAAAGTGAGTTTTTTTCTCCTGTTTGAATTAAGGAAAAAATAAAAGAATTTGAATGTTGATGAATTGTTTGAATCATATTGATATCATATAAGCGGTGCGAGGTTGGAGGAACTCGGAAATTCTTTTGGAGCTTTCCCAAACTTCCCTCACAATTTTATGAGAAAAATTTTATCATTTGTTTCTAACAATTTTTCCAACTAATTTTCCTGATTTTTTTTTTGTGATTTTCTCTAAACCAACCACAAGAAAAAAAGTTACTTTTTCCCAAATTTTTTTCCTTTCCACCAAATTTTCCAAGTTCCAAATGGAGCCTAAATTTACAGTTGGAGATTCCTTTTGTAAGCCTTAAATATAGAGAGGTTTTACTATGTGTAACTTTCAAACTTTTTAATAAGGCAAAATTATAGCAAATTTTGCACAAGCATGCAATTGGATTGTATAAATTCAGGACAGAATTTTTTGGTTAAAATTGGACATAATCGAATTAATTGTGGCATAACCTCGGGTTAGAAAAAGAAATTTATATTTAATAAGTTCTCTGAAATAATACCTGTCCTGATCTGACTAGGAACCAGAATGCTAAATTAATAATTCCATGAAATTTACATGTTTTATGATGTGCATGAGATTATGTGATTTCAGGTCATATGCATACTGTTATTGCTTGCTATACTTAATCCTATTTAGGATTCACTTCTAACACATCTCGATAAACATGGAAAATTTAATTGCTAAAGCAGTGTTAAATTTAAAAAAAGTTTAAGGGCCTATTAACACATTTTAAAAAACATTTAAATGAAGGGATTATCTCTAATTTAATTCACAAAGAAATAAAAATTAGTTTATTTTTAAGGAATGAGACAATAGTTACTTAGATTTCAAAATAAATAAAGATTTCAAATGCAAAGTTCTTTTTAAAAATAACAACAAAGGATCTGCGTATAATGAGACTCTTCCCTAATTCGTGTTTGCTTCTACATAGTTTACTATGTTCAGTCTCATAGTCTGTGCTTTCAGCTTGTTTGAATTGAAACATCTGCTCCCTAGCAGGCTCTTGAAAAGCTCACTAAGGAAATTTTTGTATTTTGTTGTTAAATTCTGTGCAATTAGTTTCCTTTATGCTAGGATCATGTCATAATCTAGTGCAATTATCATACGCTCTTGTGAATATGGTGTCATGAAATCTTAGGACTACGCAAGATGCCATGAATACTGAAGACTAAGGATATCAACATTGAATACGCTTAAAGTGCAAAGCTGTCAATTTAAATCATAAAAGCAAATCATGGAAGAATTGTCTATGATAGAGGGTCTACTTGCTGTTGTCTTCAGTCCCTACCTGAATGATGTGAACTTGTTCTGTTGTGGAAGTCATGCTTCAACAAACCTTTTCATCTGAATTTATCTCAATCTGCTGATTCAACTTGGACTTTTGATATTTCTGAGGTTCTTAAACTCTGTGTTTGGTGTCCAGGAGAAAATTCCTATAGATGAAGTATTTGAACAGCTAAAATGTTCGAGAGAAGGTATCTCATCAGAGGAAGGAGCCAACCGTCTTCAGATTTTTGGCCCTAACAAGCTAGAAGAGAAGAAGGTTGACTTGAAATTAAGAGCAATGATGCATTCCACCTCCCCCCCCCCCCCCAAAAAAAAGAAAAACTTTTTTAAGTTATTCATATGCAACAAAAACTGATGTTTTGGACATGGAACCAACAGGAGAGCAAAATCCTGAAGTTTCTTGGATTTATGTGGAATCCATTGTCATGGGTTATGGAAGCTGCTGCTTTAATGGCTATTGTCTTAGCAAACGGTGATCACAGGCCACCAGATTGGCAGGACTTTGTGGGTATCATTGTTCTGCTAGTGATCAACTCTACAATCAGTTTCATAGAAGAAAACAATGCTGGCAATGCTGCTGCAGCACTTATGGCTAACCTTGCTCCTAAAACAAAAGTAAGATGCAATTGCAAATTTAATGTCCCAAGTGGATTTTAAAGATGTTTATAGTTGATGCCAATTATTTGATGTAGGTTCTTCGAGATGGCCGATGGAGCGAGCAAGAGGCTGCAATACTAGTCCCTGGAGATATAATCAGCATCAAGTTGGGAGACATAGTACCTGCTGATGCTCGTCTTCTAGAGGGGGATCCTCTGAAGATTGATCAATCTGCTCTGACTGGAGAATCTCTGCCTGTCACAAAGAACCCTGGAGAAGAGGTCTTTTCTGGTTCAACCTGTAAACAAGGTGAAATAGAAGCAGTTGTCATAGCTACTGGTGTTCATACATTCTTTGGTAAGGCTGCACACCTTGTTGACAGCACTAACCAGGTTGGACACTTCCAAAAGGTGCTTACAGCAATTGGTAACTTCTGCATTTGTTCAATTGCCATTGGAATGTTGATTGAGATAATAGTCATGTACCCGATTCAGCACCGCAAGTACAGAGATGGAATTGATAATTTATTGGTTCTCTTGATTGGTGGAATTCCAATTGCTATGCCAACTGTCTTGTCTGTTACTATGGCCATTGGTTCCCACAGGCTGTCTCAGCAGGGTGCCATCACCAAGAGAATGACAGCCATTGAGGAAATGGCAGGTATGGACGTACTATGTAGTGACAAGACAGGGACGCTCACCTTAAACAAGCTTACTGTGGATAAAAATCTGATCGAAGTCTTCGCAAAGGGAGTGGAGAAAGATTATGTGATACTGCTTGCAGCTAGGGCTTCCAGGACGGAAAATCAGGATGCAATTGATGCTGCTATTGTCGGAATGCTTGCTGATCCAAAGGAGGTATAATCACCGCTGAATGCTCATTTATATTAATCTTTTTTTGGAGCGTTATTGAACATATTCTTAATTTATCCACTGAACAACTGTTAGGCAAGGGCTGGGATAAGAGAGGTCCATTTTCTTCCATTTAATCCTGTGGATAAACGGACTGCTTTGACTTACATTGATGCTAATGGAAATTGGCACCGAGCGAGCAAAGGTGCCCCTGAGCAGGTAACTTACTGTCATTATACAAGAAGGCTTTCAAAAAGAATGAGGCAAGTGCATGATATCATATGTTTGCTTGTGTACAGATCCTTACACTCTGTGGCTGCAAGGAAGATGTTAAGAAAAAGGTTCATGCAACTATTGACAAGTTTGCTGAGCGTGGGCTTAGATCACTAGCTGTTGCAAGACAGGTTTGTGCATCTGACCTTTTCTGTGATGCTTTTAATTAGATAGCATGTACTTACACCTTTTGGTCTCCTTTTCTACAGGAAGTTCCTGAGAAAAACAAAGACAGTCCAGGAGGTCCATGGCAGTTTGTTGGTCTACTGCCCTTGTTCGATCCTCCAAGGCATGATAGTGCTGAAACAATCAAAAGAGCTTTGAACCTGGGTGTCAACGTAAAGATGATAACAGGTAATTTCAAGTTGCATTTGTTTGTGTTCTAATTTTGGTGTACCCTATTTCATTTTAGTTGCTTATCAACAGTGTTGCTCACCTATTTCCAGGGGATCAGCTCGCCATTGCCAAGGAGACTGGACGACGGCTTGGGATGGGGACCAACATGTACCCCTCTTCCTCCCTTCTTGGACAAGATAAGGACTCAAATGTGTCAGGCCTCCCTGTAGATGAGTTAATTGAGAAGGCTGATGGATTTGCCGGAGTATTCCCAGGTGTGCCATAGTTTTCCTTTTCAGTATTCAGTTATATGTGATTGGGAACTTGTCTTCTCACATGTGCATATATTTCTTTTTAAAATGATATTTTTTACCGTTTTCTACCCTCTGGAGGAACTCAATTTCCCATTTCCTGTAGCTGATCCAGAACATTTGGCCTTATTGAAGTATTTTTTGAGGGGCTAAGAGTATTTTGTATGTTGTCTTGTGCTTAACTGCCTTCTTTTCCTTCTCATAGAGCACAAGTATGAAATTGTGAAGAAGTTGCAAGAAAGGAAGCACATATGTGGAATGACTGGTGATGGTGTGAATGATGCCCCTGCCCTTAAGAAGGCAGATATTGGGATTGCTGTTGCTGATGCTACTGATGCAGCAAGAAGTGCTTCTGATATTGTCCTCACAGAACCTGGATTGAGCGTCATCATCAGTGCTGTACTGACTAGTAGAGCTATCTTCCAAAGGATGAAAAACTATACAGTTCGTACCTTTCTGTTTGCTGATTATCAGATTATGAATCTATGTTGAAACTTTCTGCTGTAAACTTTAATATCTAATATTCTTCCTCTTGGCGTGACACTTTTACAGATCTATGCAGTTTCAATCACCATCCGTATTGTGGTATGTTCCGTGTACATGAACGCCGATGCACATTAGTCACACTCGTTTGACGAAGTGCTAACATTCTTTTCCTTGTCTTGCTTTTTTTCCATGGCAGTTTGGGTTCATGTTTATTGCTTTAATTTGGAAATTCGACTTTGCTCCATTCATGGTTCTGATCATTGCAATCCTAAATGATGGTATGCTATATCAGCATCACTGTTTTTCCATTGACTACAGATATGTAATCAAGCATTTTACCTAATGAACCTTATTGACTTTTTGGGGTTTTGTTGCTACTAGGAACAATTATGACAATTTCGAAGGACAGGGTGAAGCCATCTCCCCAGCCAGATAGCTGGAAGTTGAAAGAGATTTTTGCCACTGGTATTGTTCTGGGAGGTTATTTGGCCCTAATGACCGTGGTGTTTTTCTGGGCCATGAGAGATACAAGTTTCTTCACGGTAAATGCATGTTGCAATAGTCAATGTCAGGAATTTTCCATTACAATTGCTCACATTTAATCTATTATTTTTTTATTTGATTTTTCAGAACAAGTTTCATGTCAAGCCTTTAAATCACGGTCAGATGATGGCAGCTTTGTACCTTCAAGTGAGTGTTATCAGCCAGGCGCTCATTTTCGTTACAAGATCTCGCAGCTGGTCCTATGTTGAGCGCCCAGGGTTACTGTTGCTTGGTGCTTTCTTAATAGCTCAGCTGGTAAGACTAAGAGACAAGGTCTTGTAGGATTATGCTGAATAACAGTCAAATTATACACAGTAAGACCATATTTCAACAAACAGTGAGGTGGTAAATGAAGGGTATCAGAATATTAGATGATATCCATCTTTCTGCAAGGTCCAAAAATAAATCAGGATTTCAGCACCCTTTTTCTCCACATACATTTCCTCTCTAGGAACATCGTGAATCAAGCTATGTTACTTGTATTCTTTATTTGCTCAAGCCTCAAGGTACCCATGTCCAACCATGTCCAACACCTAAATACTTAGACATCGATGTAATAATGGACATTTCAAATGGAACTCTAGACATGATCTATCTCCCATTGAACCAGAGTCCAAGTAACACAGCAATCAAGTAATCAAATATCTTTCGCTGCTAACTGACTCTAACGTAGACGTAGAAGCTCATATTTTTTGCTGTTTAACAGATTGCAACTGCCATCGCCGTTTATGCCAACTGGGGCTTTGCAAGAATCGAAGGAATGGGATGGGGATGGGCTGGTGTGGTATGGGTATACAGTCTGGTGACCTACATTCCGCTTGACATCCTCAAGTTTGGTATCCGCTACATCCTCAGTGGTAGAGCTTGGCAGAATCTTCTGGAAAACAAGGTAGTCTTTCTTCCTTGGAATGCACACACAAACAAATTCCACATACCTATTGGCTTGATTTTACGGATGGTTAGTAATAGCAACCAGCCCTGTTTTATTCCTCAGACTGCCTTTACCACAAAGAAGGATTATGGAATTGAAGAAAGAGAAGCACAGTGGGCAGCTGCACAAAGAACCAGGCATGGACTTCGACCTCCTGAAACCTCCACCATCTTCTCTGACAAGAGCAGTTACAGGGAACTCTCAGAGATTGCAGAGCATGCCAAGAGGAGGGCCGAAATTGCAAGGTATGAAATGTTATCTTTATGTGCATGGCCTTTGCTTTGCTTACGATGATGAGAACCCAATGGGATCTAGCCTGAGTATGGGCAGGGAGTCTGTTGCATATGTAACGTTGTCCTCAAAAATAGAGAAGCAAACTCTGAGGGGGCGCCCCCCCCCCCCCCCCCCAAAGTTCATTTTTGCAAATAAATCACAAATAGCTAAAAAAATATGAAACTAAATGGAATCGGAGATTGTTTATGGAATATCAGGCACCTTTCTAAAGTGCAAAATGAAAAAAGATATGTCTAAAAGTTATTTATATGAGACCTCAGTTGATAGAATTTAGCCGGATTAGTTCCCTATTCAACCTGCTTAGACATTACTTGTGTTTGGGCATTCACTAACCTACTAGTCTCTCCATATTTTGGGATATGGATTTAGATTGAGTTTTTGTGCTAACCAACCAGGTTATGTCAAACACTACTAGACAAGGTTTAATCTTTGAGTAAACCATCAAACAGGAATCCTTTTTTTAACTTGCTCAATCTTCATCTTTTTCCACAGCAGTTTCATGAGCAAGATTTGACTTACAGATGTTCTTTTCTTATGCATTTCCATATTTCTTGGGCTTCATCCTTTTTCTTTTTTTTGGGGGGAGAGGGAGGTGGTATGGTATGAGATGCATTTATGTGTGGGTTTGAAAATGCAGGCTAAGAGAGCTGCACACTTTGAAAGGCCATGTTGAATCAGTTGTGAAACTGAAGGGGTTGGACATTGACACCATTCAGCAGCACTATACCCTTTAGACAAGATCGAGCACAAACGGGGGAAGAGAAGGACCAACAATTCATCGAACCAGGCCCCGAAGATGCAGAGGACAACTAAGTGGAAATTTTGGTCCTTGAAACTCAGGGAAGCTTAGTAAGCTCCTAATCTATATGTATGATAGTAGAGTCTCTTTTGTTTACTAAAATATTTTTCTCCCTCTAGGGGGGAAAAAAAAAAAGAGAAGTCAAACGTTCGTGACAAATTTCATTAGCTATCAGCATTGCATGGTTTACATTTTTCTTTGCCGTCTTTTTTACATCGCTGGAAGTCTTGTATACATGCAAAAAATAAACAATTTTGTTGACAATGACGATCGAATGCTTGAACATTTACAATGCCTTCTGTCCAGTTGATGTTTTTGGTATCTATTGGGTTTCGGCCACATCGATCCTTCATAACAGGTTTAAGTTTTTAACGAGTGATACAAAATGAACAACACGAAGATGGACCCATCACCCATAAAACTTGGATAATTTGAGCTAGAAATAGAAAAGCTAACCGGTTGATGAATTATGAAGACAACATTAGGGAGTGCTATAGCTCCTATGAAGCTAGGCAATCCGTTGAACAACCCGCCTACTCCCCTAAACAAAAAAGAACAAACACAAACACAAGGCCCCCCCCCCCCCCCCCCCCCCCAAAAAAAAAACAAAAAGAACCTTGTATGATGAGGCAAGTTGCCTTGTTATGGTCACGAGCCTTAATCTTTTAGCTTAAGTTTTGATGGTGACTTAGCTTTACGTGTGAAGTTTTTGAGGATCATAACTTTTTTGTCATATCAATCAAAATTTTTGAGAGTTGTTACTTAACATATAGATCTGAATTCAAGTTATTCAGTCACCATGTTCCTTGATAGTTGATACTAAGATAAAAAAAAATATTATTTATGCCTCCTTTTAGACACCCACTCAACCAAAAAAAAAACAACGAAGAAGAGGTTGGGGATTTTTGGGGATGGGGGGAGGGGGGAGGGCAGCTTTTGGCTCTGGTGTTGACATCGGCCCTATTGAGGCATAGGCAATTGAGGGGATGATCCAATCTATGGTCTATTCAAATCCAATACCCCAAGAATTCTGCCACTGGGTGGGGTTTGGGAGTGTCTGATGTAGCAATATTACTCCTAAATTGTAAAACTACATAAAGACTAGTTCCGTTAGACCTTAAATTTAAAAACCGTAGACTACCTAATATTTCATAGAAATGAAACAGATGAAGTTTAGAAAGGTATTTTACTTTAGTTCATACAATCCAAGATGAAAAAATTAGTCCAAATTTGTCTGTTTTAGCTGTACGGATTTTGGATTTGAATTTAAATTTAGATTCTATTGAAACCTAGGAAATTGAGGGGATGATCCAATCTATGGCCCATCCTTTTTCCAATTCGAAGTCCACCTTTGACTTTCTCCCCTATGCTGGGAAATAGCCATGTCGGCAGCCCATTGAAGGCTTAAACAAACATTAGTAGGATGACCAAATGGCCCTCAACTCCACCTACAAATTACAGCCTAGGCGCCTCCTGTGAATTGATTCCATGGTCCTTCGGCTAGGGGCCCACCTGGTCAATGGTATGGGAACGCCCTCTTCATAGCCGTGATCTTCGGGCCTTCAGTTGGGCATCACCCTCATCCTCCTCATTCTTGGGTCAGTCTGATTGACTGCCATGTGAATGTTCTGTTTCACACGGGCTGAACTGTTCAATACCAGCTCGTGTCATTTCAAGGTAGTACTTCATCATTGACATCTTTAAAAAAAAAAAGTTTAGAAACATTCTTTGTATTTTAGAGTGTGATTGGTAGGGTTAAAAATTATTTTTTTCAGAAAATAATTTTCTCATTTTATGGTATTTAGTAAAATAAGGAGAGTAAAATTGTTTTCAGAAAAAAATCATAGAATGAAGGAAAGTATTTTCACTTTGAATTGAGCGTAAGTTGATTTTACATTTTTTTGGCGCTCACAAGGTTTCACATTCTTTCTCTCCTTTGTCTCTATTTCCTCGACATATGGTTCGAAGATTAAGGCAGTGACATATAGTTCGAAGATTAATGCTGATACCGATGTTGGTGAATCTAACAACCATGATTTCATCGAAATCTAAAACATTCTGTAATTTATCTTTAGAGTTAAGAAGATAGAGAAACTAGGTTTTTCCTTTTCTTTGTTTGGATGCTTACTCAAAGGTTGGAAATCGATAAGCGTTGCTAGTATCAAATTATTGGCAGTAGGTAAGATCCAAAAAAAATTGATAAATGCACATATTGTCACAACTTTGATCTGGATAATTCCACTATTGTAATATAATTTCCCAAAGAACAAAATATAAATTCCCATTTTCTAATATCTTACTTATTTTTGTTTTTTCACTAATGTGCCTCTTTTTAGCTTTTTTGTTCATTTTTTGCTAAGGAAACTCATTTTCAAAAAACTTCATTTTTCGTTTTACTAAACAACTGAAAATATGAGTTGAAAATCATTTTGCATTTGGGTGTGTTTGGTAGGGGGTGAAAATCATTTTCCTGGAAAATGATTTTCTCATTTTACGGTGTTTGGGCTCTCACAAGGTCTCACACTCTTTCTCTATTCCGTGTCTATTTCCTCAACATATGTTTCAAAGATTAAGGAAATTCATTTTAGCTTTTTTGTTAATTTTTTGTTAATCAAACTCATTATCTAGAAAGTTCATTTTTTTTACCAAACACCTAAAAATATAAGCTAAAAATCATTTTATATGAAAAATCATTTTACATGAAAAATTATTTTCTAGGAAAATGGTTTTCAGCCCTACCAAACACACCAGAAAAATCATTTTAAATGAAAAATGATTTTCTAAGAAAATGATTTTCAATCCTGCCAAACGCACCCTTAATTTTGAATTCAAATTGGTACAACAGTACACAATCTAGTATATCCCCATCTTGGTATAAAAACTAAAATGATTTGGACTTTTTAACATATAAGCAGATGCGACTTGGACTCAAAATATGTGTGTAAAAAAGTTCGAATGTCTTAATAGACAAAGAATATGTGCTCATGCATGACTAGTAGACTAGGTGACCGTAAATTCTCCTTCAGATGATGATGAGCTCAATGTCAAAGGCTTTATACACTCGTCTGATCCTATAACATTCTATTATCTATGCTCAAGATTATTCGTCCAAATTGAATTGTTCAAATTGCGATCTTGATGATGATTGTTGTCCCAATGGAAGTCAATGGTTGATTCCAGATGGATGGTACTTCCTAACGGGCACTAGACCAATCTACCTTGAACATGGTACAGTCAAAACTCGACCTGAATAAAAACAGAGATTCTCTCTTGGATGTTGACCTGGCAAAACTGACCCGAGCCCCAAAACCCGAACCGAACTATCCGGACTCATACCCGACCCGACATCCGAAATATGTTCACCCGAAAGTAGACTTGAAACCTGAATTGACCCAAACCAAACCATACTTGACCCGAAATTTTCTACAAAGTTGCTTGTTTTGACATGATGATTATATTTGACCAAAAATTAGTTGACCCGAAATTGATCCGAACTGAACCATATCTGACCTAAACCGAAACGACCTAAAATGTCACTCAACCCGAACTTGACCCAACCAGTACCCGAACCGAATGGCCCATTTGCCAGGAGTGCTTGGATGATAAACATTAAATAAATATAAATAAATAAAATAGACGCAAGAGCCCACTCTATTGGTCCATTGTACTATCTTGAACCTTCATTTATCTACTAACAAAATCAGCATAATCAAACTTATTGAAGGACATGGAAGCAAACGCAATGAAGCTACATTCAATTATTGTGATGCTTGTTTCTTTTGGAGTCCACAACTAGTTTACCATCCTACAATCACGCCTAATTTCACCCTGATTTCCAGTCTTGACCCCAACTCTGCCAAGCCTGGTAATGGAAGCAACAAACACTTGCTCGAACAATGAACTATTTGATGCAAATGCAGTGACAACTCTTCTCGACATTCTCGTAGCAAGCAAGGCTTGGTCTGATGTGAGCAAGGCCTTGCCTTGTAGAAGGTTCTTGTAGAATTCGTTGTCAAACTTCAGAGGAGTCGTGGGGTCCATTGGGATCGCGATCCTAGGGTCAACATTTCTTGGGCACGCTTGCTGGAGCTGCCTTGCAAACCCTTGGTCAAGTGTAGGGTCTATGCTGCTTTTGCTGCTGAAGTCATAGATTCTCTTGGAAAACTGGCTGCAATGTGAAAAACCTATTGTATGTGCTCCTACACAAATATAAGTACTCAGTATGAGTTTCACTCGCTGGTTGGGGGTGGGGTCTGAGCATATATAGACATGATAAAGTTGATCCACAAGCAATTACGCGATTGATGGCCCATAGCCAAATCCGAACCAAGTCGACTAGTTTTAACCCAATGGAACATGACCTTACCCAAACCAATTCTAAAAGAGAAGCAATCTTGGCTAACCAATTTTCATTGTATTTGTTGACAGAATTATAGGACAAACAGACAACATGACATATTAGAATGTGACTAAAAACCAGGACCTTCTGTAAACCTATATCTTCTAGCCTAATTTGGAAGTAACTCTACCTAAGGCCAGCTAGAACAACCTGTTTGCAAAAGTTAATGTGTCTGCAAGCTTACCCTTATGTATTTTACCCTCGATTCAGAAATGGATATAACATTGTGAGGAAAGAAATCTATTCGTCAATGCAAGGTGAAGATTATAAGACAGGCTGTTGGCACAGTAGAAGGAGACCTGATAAGGCAATCAAATTGACTTGGGAGAGACCATGGGAAGCAAACATGTCTTCAAGGTTCTTGTAACTGAAGTTAGCAAGAGGCAGGTGATGCTCTACACTAGCTTTTGTTGATTGCCTACCATCGCGTCTTCCCAGCTCCACGTCATAGTTTGGACCTCCACTCTGACACCGAGAGGGAAGAGAGCCATCAGCAAAATCAAACGGGGTGATCGGTCCTTCGGATCAGATCACATTTGGATTTAATAAACTTCAGGTCAAGTGCAAAGTATTTCAGGCATATACACACACACACACACACAGATAGAAAGAGAGAGAGAGAGAGAGAGAGATACACATATACATATACACACATACACACGCACGCACGCACACATATACATATATGAGTTTGTGGTTACTTAGTCCAATAAATATTTATGAAAATTCAGACAATATTGGTCGAGAAAAGTTAGGGTCTGCCAAGTTTGGGTGGGGTCAACTCGCATCGTTTCAAAATGGGATTGCCCTAGTCGAAGATCTGGTGCTAATTAATTTTGTTAGCCATGGATTTGGAATAATTCATGCTTAATGCTTTATTATTGATTTTTCTTGGTCAAGTAATAATACTATATAGTACAATTAAATGCCACCAAAAATGGTGGAACATGGTTCATTGGTCAGAATCAGTTAACGTGTTAGTTATCAACTACGACATTGTTAGTAACAACTAACAACCACTAAACTAGTGAACTACAGGAATCCCATAAATAGATATGGGATGATTTTGAAGGGGTGTGAAGAAAAAAGTTCTATTGTTCTTGTACATGGGTACACGAATTGCTTGATATTGCAAGGATAATATGTGTTATAAACAGTCATGTTTAATTACATCACTGGGACCACTTTGTGAAGCCTTAAAATTGAATCTTGAGAAAAGCAACTATGTGCCTCCAAGCAATCTTCAGATCATTATCCAGTGCCCAATCTTGAGCGATATTTTAAGTTCAAGGCCAAAGATGCATTTAATATCATCATACCCAGCAAGGAATACCTAGTACGAACTCTTGACATCCGCTACTTCTCAAATGATACGATCTCACCAATCTAACTTTTTTCATGTGACCGCCCTTTTTTATTGGGCCACTTACATAATGTAGCTATCTGTGTCCTATATCTCAGAAGTTACAAGTCCTTTAGATGAATAGTATCCCCAAAGCAAACTTTTTTTAAATTGCTAGATGTATGAGGCGGTTTTCTCACCCGATTAAATTGTTAGCTAACTTTAAATGAAAAGGATTTCATGTTCACAAATAGCAGTTGTGGTAAATTGTATTATTCTATTGCTCATTGTGGCTCATCTAGCCCCCCCCCCCCCAAAAAAGAAAAAACCCAGTAGTCGTGGTAATAATGGATCACATATGGAGGAGTTATAGTTACCAATACTATGACGTCCCTCGTTGCCAAGGCCAAAATGTCTGCACAAGAAACATTGTTCTTACACCCAGGCACGCCATCGACGGCCGCCTTTGCTCTGATCACCGTGTCGAAGCCATCCCCGGCCAGTGAGAGGTCATCCGGAGCATCCTTTTCGGCATCGCCACTAGGAGAGGCCAGTATCACAGAAGCATCGCATCCCTAAATGCATTAACAGAAAATATATGTAAGTCTATAACATGTACCAAGTTACTAGCATAGGAGTTAGCAATCAAACCCCGATCCTCATGTCATGTTATTTCATGGCCACAAATAAAAAACTGACTTAAAAGTGTTGTCGTAACCAATCTCAGATCCCATTGTCTATGGCCACAGAAATATCAAAAGACCCCATCATGGAGACGTGATTGATTTGTAATACTGTTGTCCACTTTCTATTGACTTACATCATCACATAGCAGCATCATAACGTGACATGTTTGTCTAATTTTCATACTAAAATATTTATATTTAGTCAATTCTAAACAGAAATAAACTATAACCCAAGTTAGAAAGAGTTATACAATCAATAAAAATGCATTGTATAACGCTTATCTATCGAAGAGATAGTCTCACAAATGATAAGACCCATCTCTATTGCATTCGCCCGTTCTATATGACCGTTGATTTTTATTATATCTTACAACTTTTTTACCCTGGGCTAAACAGTCCGTAAAAATCAAAATGACCTGCTCAAAAGAGGTATTGCGCAAGTCACCAAAAATGGCCACCAAGATTCGAACTCTGATATTCTGGGTTATAAAAGGACCATCTCCTTAACAACTAAGACCCCACATGGGCCCACATAAAGAAAAGTCATACACTCGAGATCGAGAGAGAGAGAGGGAGAGACCTGGATAAAGCAGTCATGGAAGAAGAGCCTGAGGGTAGCAGGAGCAGTAACAAAGGTCTCCTGGAGCTTCTTTTCAACAGCGGTACGAACAATGGACTCCACATTGGGGCATGAATCCCTGTAGTAATCCCTTTTGAGCTGAGCAAAGCAGCAATTTGGAAGAGAGAGAAACAGTAGAAGAGACTCTAAAACCAAGAGAAAGAAAGAGAGGTCTTTGATGATACTAGTTCTCTGCCAATGCAAGGAGGTCTCCATTAATTCCTCGTTTCTCTGTTTTTTTCACTCAGCAAAAACAGAGGATGATCTCTATGTACTTATATACATGAGTTTGAACAGAGAGAGAGGAGGGAGAGAGAGAGAGGGAGAGAATTATCAGAGCTTGATGCTTCTGTGGGTGGTGAAAGACAGCTCTCAACAGAAAATCCAATACTATGAAATTCCCTAAAAAAGAAAAAAAGAAAAAGTACTATTGTGATTCTCTAGAGCATGCTTGGTATTCTATTCTGGCCGAAAAAAGTGGGACTACTTTTTGTCAAAATTAAATTATTCTCTTTCTTTCTCTTTTTTCTACTGCCTGCCTTTTTGTTTTTTGGCCTAGGTGTCACGTTTATAGGTGGAGGTGGAAGTGGAGGTGGAGGTGGAGGTGGTGGTGGAGCACAGCTTATGATTTCAATTCTTAGCACCATCTCATTTACTATATACTAAAATTCTCCACCTTCTTGGTTTTCAGGTTGTGAAATTTGTTTGGATGTATTTTTCGCGTATCATTCATGGCACATTGGGAAGGATGAGGGCACCAAACAGAATTCGTTAGGAACAGGACAACAGATGATGACTTCTATCTGTTTTTTGTTAGGCCAAATTGGTGTCTTCCGTCTGTTTTTTGTTCTATTCTAAATAAGCTCACTAAGGTCATATTTGTCATATTCTCATATCTCCAGTGTTTTTAAGTAGTTTTCATTTTTTTAGATACCATAAATACGCTTTTATGCTAATATAGTAAATGAATTATTTAGTTAAATTTATATGTCATTGATTTCAAGTTGTATTTACTTCATGAAAATCTTAGATCGGATGAAGTGTATATTAAATTGGGTTAATTTGTGTTCAAGATAAGTTCACTTCTATTACCAATTATTCCCATCAATTTATCTAAAAAATACGAACATTATTGATTAAAACAAGCTTTGATCACACCAAATCACATTTAGTTTAAAATCAAATTGCCTTAACTCGGGTTAAATTCTAATTGAATAGCAATTTTTTTTTTGAAGCCTAACCCTAACCTATCTACTTCCGAATTTCAAGATTTTACACCTTTTATTTGCATATTTCTTTTGTTTCTTTTTTTTTTTGGTTTGGGGGGAGGGGTCAAATGAATCACAAAAACATAAGAAGATAAATATGAATTTCAAACCCAATTGGCTGATATCAATATCAAGGACTTCACTGGATTAAGCATCGTGTAATTCTCCTGCACAAAGAAGAGCAACGTTTGAGCTTGGTTAGGTCTCCATTTTCCTGGTTTTCAAATTAAAATTGAATACTGATATTCAAAGCTTTTCCCACATTCCCAGAAGGCATGAGACGTATATAGTTCTGCAAAAGCGTACTCCAGTAGTCAGCCGACCAAGCAAATTAATGAATGCGTAACTTCACCCCAGCAATATGGCATAACCAACAGAATCCTAATCAGAAAAATTCCCCACGTTCATATAAAACATGAAATAATGAAATGTTAAATTACAAGGATAAAACTATGCAAATTGCATATCGGTGAAACCGCAGATTAAATTCACAACTATCCCTCCTACAATCCCCTAATACTTGAGGCCTAGTCTCTCTCTCAAAGTTTCGGACTCCGGCTTTTATATGCCACGAAACATACCTAGTTCAGCATCGAACATTACTAGGATATAAGTTACATAGTTTTGTATGCCATCATTCCTTAGAGCAAGCAACACATCTCTAGCGAAGGAATACCTCCTCAAGGACCCGCTGCAGATTCAATACAATTTCTGCAAAAGCTACAAGACTAAACAGACATGAATGTCAATGGCGTGAATCATGCGAGTTACTTTCAGGCTTTTAGCCACTATGCAGGGCCACCTTAGTTAAAAGACCCAAGATACAATGATACTCACGGATCTTCCATAAGGACATTATTTTCAGACAAATATGGAGCAGCCTTCTTTACAGACCTACCACAACCAATATGAGCAGTACAGATGGGAAGACCAAGTAGCTAATTTGGTGGCAAAGATGGGTCACTCTATAGATACTGAATGTAATTAGAAGTTAGACCCATTCCCTCCATAAAGCTAAGACAGCTGAGTTTCAATGATGGCATGATGCATCTGGGTGCAGCCTTGCCAGAGAATTGTCACCTAATGCTTTTCCTTGGGGCCCCCCCCCCCCAAAAAAAAAAAAAAAACCCAAGAAGAAACGAAAAATGAAAAGCAGAAAATAAGGAACTTTGACAATGACCATCACCACACAATATGCGTCTCATTTGACATAGGGTTAGGTAGAGTCCCACTTATGCAATCCCTTTCCTGGTCGTTAACATTGCCAGTAAGGAATTGAGAGTAAGGCAACCAGAATCCCAAACAACCCCAGTACACGCATTTTGCAAATCTCACAATTATTTAAGGAGAAAAATAGCAACAAGTGTGCTGAAACCAGCACCAAAATGATTTGAGCAAGGATGGTAATAGTATGAAGAGTATGCCCTCCCGCCACCAACAAGATTGAGCTTACAAGTTTATGACCAAAGAATTGATATGCATCTTCTAAGTGTGCATATAATACTGCTGATGTTCAACTTTTTGACATCTAATGACTATATATTCAATAAAACATTAAAAACAGCTCACTTGAATGAAATGAAATTATGCAACCTCAGCATCTCAGCCTATTCAAAAGCAAGAGTTGTTACCTTCAGCTAAGCTTAAGGTTCTTAAGCATATTCTGCATAAGATAGTCAATGAAGAAGTTCCAAACCTCCCATTCCCTTCCGGGTCATCAGCATCACACCAGTGAAGCCCTTGTTGGAAGAGCTCAACGGCCAACCATGACTCTTACTCAGGTTGGAAGGACAGACACCAAATCTGCATATTTAAGTCTGACAGATCCTCGTGCTGACAAGAAATTCAGGACGTTATTACAATAGGTAGAACATCGGTGACCATCACATATGAAGTCTGACCATATTAATAGCTACAGTCAAAAGGAATATCCACATCAAATCTAACAACTACATAAAAATAAGAGGACAGTACACTGTCAGCCTATCAATACGGTCCCAAAAGCCCCTAACAAATTTCAAAGGGCAAAAGAAGCGAAGCCCATAATCACCATGCTGAAAATTCCTCAGAAATCTTTCCCACTTACAAAATTGTGTACAGTAGCCTTCATGTGGAAGGTCCAGAGAGACCAGTTTACTGCTTACACATCCTAATACATTAAAAAATATATATCCCCAGACAAATTTCAACAAGGTTGACGGCTTCAACGGCACCACTTGCAAAGTTAGAGCTGTGAACCACAAATGCCCAAAATGAACATTTCACTGCATAAGTCTGATCTAAACTAGTATTTAGAATGCCCTGAAATATCCTAGAACATTTGTCACCATTTGACCACAAGTGGGACAATGTTCAGGGGGAAACCGAAAACCGAGTATAATTGCCTCCATTGAGATTTCAGTGTGTGCAGCAACTTCCATTGGCACTTTCCTATCATTTAATGGGGGCTTATAGATTTTGAGGACACAAAAGGAACCTAATCTGCATATAATCTAGATCACAAAAAATAGGTTCTAAATATCTCCTCAAGCCAATCTAGATCAGCGTGATGGGGGCTTATGGATTTTTGAGCACCAATTGGAAACACCTAAAAATAGTTACTAGGTCGGTATAAATGTATTTTAAACTGGCCTATAGCCTTTTGTATGATGCTCACTGTGCAGTTGAGCCTCTGATCTTTCTATATTAATATATTACCTTTTCCTCATCAAAAAAATAAATAAATGTATACTAAACTGTTTAAAATGGAAATAAAATATCACACCACATTTTAAGGAGCATATTCTTATCATTTGACAAGTACTTGAACATTTTTCAAATGAACCCAAATCTGCATATAATTGCCTGCATTTTGGGGCTAAGATACTTGCACTACTGTACTTCCAAACCCTCATGAGGACATCTAAATATCGTCTTCTAGAATTTCAGTATGTAATGGCTTCATTTGTGCCATCTTATTGGAGATGTGATTTACAACACAACAAACAATGCATTATAGGCACATGGTACACGACATATTGTCAACCATCAAAACGGGTAGTGAAGCTCCCTAAGACATTTCAAACGGCCAAATAAGTACAGATCACTGTTTTGACGACTCCACTAGTATATTTCCAAAAATCGCAAAAACCATGTACTATGACCTCCATGTTGATGGACCAAATACGCTCGAACCACCCTACCCTGCAAACAGCCTAATACATTCCATATTTCCCAAAGCAAATTTCGATGAGTGTGATAGCTTCATTGGCACCATCTTGTAGATCTTTAGAGCTTATTTCTCAAATACCAAAATCTCAAGGAGACACATATACAATGCACTCTAAATTGATCAAAATCCTAACATACCCTAAAACATCTGAACAGTCAATGGGAGCATATACCCACCATTTAGCAACTACTCGAACCCCCCCCCCCCCCCCCGGCGCCCCAAAAAAAGGACCCCAAGACTCTGTTTTGGCCTTCATTCTGGAGTGCAGATGATACTCTCACCACTCTACCGTCTACACGTTCTAATAGGATCTAAATATCTGCCAAAACAAAGCACCACCTAATATATTTTGAGCCAAGATTCAAAAACCCACAAAAGCAGTTAAAATGGTACTGTAAATGTATTCTAAACTGTTTAAAATGGAATGACAATACACTAAAACATTTTAAGGAGCATACAGAACCATTTGATTAATACTCAGCCATCCTTCCAAATCCACCCCCCCCCCAAAAAAAACCGAAACTGTGCAATGACATTCATTTTAAGGGTCCTAAAAGACTTGCACCGCTCTAGTTCCGGAACCTCTTTAGGACATTCTTAATATCCCTGTATGTTTCAGTCTGTAATGGTTTCATTAGCACCTACTATTGATCTGAAATGCTATAAAAGGAGCATTACAAACACATCGTACACAATACGTTCTCAACCATCGAAAATTTTCCTAAAGCATCCTGAGACATTTTCAAACGCCCGAACGAACTACAAGTCAGATATATTTCTGAAAATTGCAAAAACGATGTGTAATAGCCTTCATATTGATCTCGAAGCTTAGTCTGAACCATCTTGTAGATTTTTAGGTAATTCTAAAACACTCAACAACCTTATGGTGATAGACTCTAACTCGTTCCAAATTTCAGAGAACCCCTAAAACATTGGAACATTCACATCATATATCCACTGTTTGACAACTACTCCAACATTTTCAGAAATCCCAAAATTTGTGTACAATAACTTCACGTTGCGGGCCACAAGAGGCTCTCACCACTCTTACCTTCTAAATATCCTAATAGGTTCTACAAATCTCCCTGAAGAAACCTCAATGAGTGTGATGGGGGCATCATCTTATATATTCTGCACTGTGATTTAGAAACACTAAAAGGAAGTCAATATGCAGGGTAGTCACCATTTAACAAATGCTTGGAGATTTTCAAAAATCCCCAAAAATCATGCTTAATAGCCTTCATTTTGATGGTCCTAAAAGACTTGCAGCACTTTACTTCCCAACCTTTATTGCGACATTCTGAATATCCGACTAAAAATTTCAGTGTGCGGAGGCTTCATTACCAACATCTTATTCATCTAAAATGTGATTTCCAAAAGGTGACAAACACACTTAATCATCAAAACCGAACCTCAAACACCTTCAGATATTGGCATAGGTGGAAACAAGCACAAGATCACCACTACAACTATTCCCCAATATATTTCCAAAAATCGCAAAAAGCACATGCAATAGCCTTCAGATCACACCATAACCACTTTACCACGTAGATATCCTAATACATTCTAAATCTCTCCCAAAAACCAAATTCCAATGAGTGCGATAACTTCTTTTCTGCTACCTTGTAGACTTCTAATCGTAATTCTAAAACTTCCCCAAGCCTTACAATGATATATAATGCATTCTAAATTGTTCAGAATGATCCTAAAATACCCAAAACATTTGTATGGTTAGTAAAAACATATAGTCAACAGTTGAACTACTTGAGCGCTATTCAAAAAAATCCAAAAACCGTGTATAATACATTCTAAACATCCTACTATGTTCTGAATTCCTCCCTAAATACATCTCAATGACTCTGATGGTTTCATTGGCACCATCTAACACATTTTCTGTTGTAATTTGAAAATGCTAAAAATTGTCAATATTGTGATATGAATCATTTAATCTATTCACAATGGTTCCAAAACACCCTAAAACATTGTCAGGAGCATGCAATCAGCATTTGAAAAATACTTCAAAAAACACCCCAGAAACCTTGTATAGGAGCATTCATTTTTAGGGTCCTAAGAGACCTGAACCTTAGTCCTTCCATAACCTTTTTAGGACATTCCAAAAATCCAGTAAAAGAATTTAGGGTATGATTGTTCCTAATTTCATAGGCAACATCTTATTCATTTGAAGCATGATTTCTAAAATGCCACAAAACAAGCATTATAAACTTATAGTCCCGCATGGTGCACCCTTAACCAAACGTCTTAAAACACTACACTCCCTGAATAATCCAGCATTCCAAAATGCATAACCCAGCACAGAGCCACCATCTTTATAACTCCCCGAACATATTTTTGAAAATCGTGCAAAACCATGTGTTTTAGCCTTCATGTGACGTTCTTAATATGCTCAAAAACCACTATATTATATCCACTATACCGCCTACCATCCTAATATCTTTTAAATATTTCCCAAAACAAATTCCAGTGAGTGCCATAACTTCATTTGCATAATCTTCTAGATTCTTAAGCTCAATTCCAAAACACCCATAGACTCTCTCACCATTCGACCTTCTAAGTGTCCTGAACATTCTAAAGATCCACTAAACAAATATTGATGAGCTTGATCGCTTAATTGGTAAAGATTTTGAGATGTGATTTAAGAACGCCCAGAAATAGTTAATATGATGGCATAAATGCATTCAAATTGTTTAGAATGGTCCTAAAATATCATAAACCATTTTCTAGAGCATATAGTTACCATTTCACAATACCCGGCCAGTCTTGAAGAACCCCAAAAATCATCCATAAATAGCCTTCATTTTGATTACAAGAAGCTTCAACCACTTCACTTCTAAAACCTATCTAAGACATTCCAAACATCCCACTAAGAAACCCCAGTGTGCAATTGTGTGTAGTGACTTCCTTGGCGCCATCTTATTGATTTCGGGTAATATTTCCAAAAGACGCAAAAAGAGCTTTATAGATCGATAATGGCACATGATACACTCTTTGCCATCAAATAAAGGCCCTAAAACACCCTCAGACATTTTACAACAACAACAACTCACAGTGTAGGTCCCGCTTTCGCGGGGCCTGGGGAGATCCAGATGTAGGCAACCTTACCTCTACCGGCAATCCTGTCTGTAGAGAGGCTGATTCCAAGACCCTTAGACATTTTGAGAGGTCAAAATGAGCACAAAATCACCAACATGTCAAGCCTCAAATATATTCTGCAAAACCACAAAAATCATGTGTCATTGCCTTCATCTTGATACTCTTGATACACTCCAACCGCTCTACCACCTAAGCATCCCAACATATTTCAAACATCGCCATAAGCAAATTTCAATGAGTGTGGCAGCTTCATTGGCGCCACCTTGTAGATTTTCAAGCTTAATTCTGAGACACCCAAAAGCATTCTGATGAAGTACAAAGCACTTTATTGTTCAAAATGGTCCTCAAACACCCTAAAATATTTGAAAGTCATTAGAAGCATACAGTCACCATTTGACAACTAGTCTAGTACTTGAACTTTTTTCACAAACCCTAAACAGCCTTCCCTTTGGAGATCACAAGAGGCTCTAGCCAATATGCCTTCTAATTAAACATCCTAATACATTCTAGATATCTCCTTAAACAAATCTCAATGAGCGTGATGGTGGCACCTTCTTTGAGTCATGATTCAAAAAAAAAAAAACACTAGAAAATCATCAATATGCTGGGACACATGGATTTTAAATTGTTCAAAATTGTGCTACAAAGCCCTAAAGCATTTCCAGGAGAATGTAGTCATGATTTGAAAAATGATTGCACATTTTTTCAGGGGGAAAAATGAGAAAATCATTTTGAACGTCCTAAGAGAATTGCATCATTTGACTTTCAAAACCTTTATACGACATTCTAAATATCCTACTAATGAATTTTAGTGTACAAGTGCCACCATCTTATTGATTTGAAACATGATTTTCAAAAGGCCACAAGACGACATCATACACTCATGATGGTACATGGTACACGCCCAACCATGGGCAACAGCTCTAGAACACCTAAGATATTTTGATAGGTTGAAACAAGTAAGTAATCAACACTTTTAATAACTCCCTAAAATATATCCAAAAATAACAAAAACCATGTTTAATAGCTTCATTTTTATGATCTCAAGGCACTATATCATCTAAGAACACCCTAATAAAGTCTAAATATCCCCCTAAACAATTGTGATGCAAAACTCTTCCCATGAAGAACAACTGCACTGCATATAGGTCAAGACATGTACTCCAGGGCACAAGTTTTAGATATCCATTAGAGAATTAGAAGTGCTTATCTCACACTACCTTATGAATGATAATAAAAGCCGGAAAACCCGACTTAACAATTAAACAGTTGACATAGGTCCATACACATATACACTATGTCAAAAGAAGAGCTGCGACAGGATGTAAACCATGGATTGCATGAAAGGATGAGCAAAGAAGCAATCTATCTCATTCCTTTAACCAATAGAACTTTTCCCCTTACCTTGAGCGGTCTGGCGGAGGAGTTAGAGTGGAAGAGTCTATCTCCGTCGTTCTTCTCACATAGAGGATTAATCCAAAAACAAACTTTAACTTATCATCCTTAGGTGTTTAAGAGCAATTCTATCTAATCACCATCAATTTTTTTTAATCCTCCTCACGGACTAAAAATCAAATTATTACCAAACAAGAAAACATAGGAAAAACAGAAAAAGACAACAAAGCCAGTAGATACAGGCTCATGCTTGTCATGGAGAATCTTGTGCTTCGTAGTCCAAGCAAATTGTTGAATTTTAAAACTAACAACAGACAAAAACTATTCTTATGCGACCTCCACACAAACCCCTCGTCATTAACAAAGACTGCAATCTCTAAAAGGAAAAAGATATTGTTGACAGCAATGACACATGAAAATTCTTCCATAATGGATGCACTAGGAAAGCCCACACAAGTCAAGGCATAATCATTATGCATCTCCAAAGCCAACCTCACTGCTGATGTACCTATTACATCATGGTCCAAAATAGAATGCATGGCATTTACAAGACAATCATCAAGTAGTAAATGATTAACCAAGACTATCACCCAAGTAACTCCAAAGAACGTCGCTTCCCATATTCATGCCTTTTTTTACTGGTCAGGCCCTGAAGTCGTCTCCAAGATAAGCTAGATCAAGTAGAAAACAAGCCGCACCTAGAATGAACTATTTTTCTTAAGTTTTGTGTAAGCAAACTCAAGTTTTGCATCCCCATGAGAGCTTTAATCGAAACATAAAAATCTTTTTCTTTTTTTCTTTGGTCAGCAAGTAAGATTCTTTCATTAATGCTCAAAAAGACATTACATCATATCATTCATACGTCTATACATCAGTTAAGCTACCTATGCAAAAACTTGTAATATTTGTTGTTTTTCCTCTTCCTTTGGTATACAAATAATCCTGCTTCTAACTAAATTAAGCACATTCTTTACAAGTTGCTCCACGATAATATGCACTCCCCTATGAATCCTAGCATTCCTTTCAATCCAGAGATAATAGATCAAACAGGTTAGCATAAGATTCAGGGCCTTTTTCTTTACTTTTACAGCTTTGCATCTTGAAGCTAACCAATACTAATCATTTTGAACAGAAATTCTGCAATAAAATTTGTCATTAAGCAGATGCAAAGCCTCATTGCTATAAGAACAACTACCAAAACAGATGACCTCTGTCCTCAATCCTCTGACAGCACAAAGTAAATTAACGATGTTATGAAGTTAAGAGGGAGTATTAAGTACTGAAGGTGAAGAAATGTAACAGATTCCCAAAGCGGCTTTTGAAAAGTCATACGGTATCCATATGTGAGTAAAATGACGAAGATAAGGGTCAATACTACCAGAAGGGAAATTTTATTTATCTAGTGTTTGAAATGCCAATACGTCAAGATGAATGAGTCAGTCCTATGACTGAACATGATAGCATCCATTAATAACACATTCTACAGTAAATAGAAGTCTTGGGTAGGCATACAAACTTCGAAACAACTGGCTGATGGAAATAGCACAAATCGTTGTTTATCATCAATAAGATAGGTTGCACTAGTAAAAAAAAGATTGACAAAATAACCTGAGTAACGACATGCAGTCACGGCAATAGAGTAGTACGCCAACATAACGTTACAGTGCTATAAAAATACGAACAATATGGATCTATTTAATTGCTGAAAAGGCGCTCAATGATTGGGTCTGAAGCAACCAAAGACTTTGCAAACAATAAATGAATAGTGGCCAAATAGAAGCAAGGAGTTAAATTAGGTGCCAGTAAAAATACGAATATAGTGATAGCTGAACTGTAAGTAGAATGGGTCAAATATACTTAGGAAGAACTGCAAATCACACAGTAATGCATATCGGGGGTCATTATAGGCTCCATTATGGAAACAGATAATTAAACGATTATGATTGTCAGGGTTTGAATTGCCTATAAAAAAGCTTGCTCATATGTGTTTAAAGGACTCCCTACAAACCACATATGAGATTTTTCATAAACACTCCATTACAAATCAAGATAGTGTGAGTGGTAAAGAAATGATACCTCTGAACAATTCAAGGTAACTAGGACAGAAATAAGTCAATGACAGGAAGTAATGGGAGCATTGTTAGTGTAAGGTCCTAATGTCGAGAATGGTAGCTTAATCTTACTCGTACCTCCCACATAATGCCAAGTAGTACAACATAAGCTACTAACTGTTATCATCAGACATAAGCACTCATTGTAACGTTCATCTCATACTGGTTCACCTCAAAGACATTGCCCCACAAAGCATTTCCTCATCTACAGGTTTACATGTAACTTGACACTGTATTAATCCCTTAAGAAGTTACAAATGACATCGCCACATCGGGTTTTAACCATCACTATACCCAATATCAGGTATATTAACACAACTCAATAAAATTAGGGCTGTCAAAAATCTGTCTGACCCAATTACCAGAATTTGTCCGACCCGGAAAAGACCAGGTACGGTCACCAAATTTATGTCCGAATTTAAAATTCGGACAACTGGTCATGTCCGAATTTAAATCCGAGTCAGATTCGGGTTTGGACATTCGGATTCGGGTCGTCCAGATTTTCGAACCATTTCGGGTTCGGATAAATTTGGACAATCGGGTTCGGACATCGGACAACTATGTTTGTATGTAATTTTAGTCCAAATTCTTTAGAAAATTTTATAAAAACAAATTCGGACAATCGGGTTTGGTCAAACAAAATTTCGGTCAAAATGTCCTAAAATCATATAACAAATTCGGACAACCAGGTCCGAACATCGGACATTCGAGTCCGGGTCTGGTCAAAGTGTCCGATTTATAATCCGAACAAGGTCCGGGTATGAAGTTTTTGTTCGAATGTCTGATTTGTCCGAACCCAAATTTTTGCTAGCCCAAAATAAAACTCTCAAATCTTGGCCCTTGGGGCAAAATAGACAGAGTTCCGTCTAGCCTAAAAACTGACTAAAGCCCGACTTAATGCCTTACAATAGATACCTGAAATGGAGAGAAACACTTCAATAGCTCAACGGTCACACACCGGAGTTCATAACTCAACGGGTCACACACCCGGAGTGCACGATTGCCAAAATTTAAACAAATGAGAGAAATGAAATATACAATACAACTTTTAGATAAATAAGAGCATGTCTCATTAACAGGTGACCCAAATGGTCCCACACTCCACTTTGCTAATCCTCGAATCTCAGGATATTACCAAATGATTGAGTCACCTAAATGAAAATGGTTCCTCCATATATGCCCATACATATGAACTTATAGTCAATAGCTCATTTAAATAGTCCAACATAACTCATACATACCTTGATAGCTAACTCATAAATACTTGATAGCTCTAAGTGGCCCTTAAAACCTTGGCTCTGATACCAAATCTGTAACGCCTCCAAAATACTAATGACATGATTTAAGAAAAATTGCAGCAAAAAACTTAATAATAGAAGGCGCTACTGCCGTCCTGATAAGGACAAGGCTCACTGAAACCATTTAATCTTGCAACTCATGTTCACAATCACAAAATCTATTAAAGTGAAACAATTCAAGACCAAAATCTATAATAGTTCAACTGATAAGTACATTGTGCTGTCATTGTTAGAGGATTGAGGACAAACGACTAAGCAGAATGTGTCAGGAACATATGAAATAGTAATGTACAAACGCTAATGCAGTAGTCATTTTAACGATCAAATAGGTGTCATAGGTTATCTCACTCTAAATACCATTGGTAGTCATTTTAATGCGCCAGTCATTAGTTACTGAAGTTCAACTTTTATTTAATGTTTGGATAGTCACCGTTATTTATCTCAATCTGGATACCAATGCAGTAGTTATTTTAACAATCAAATAGGTCCCATTAAGAGGTGTTCAATGTGAAATATATGGTATGGTTCAACCCGAACTCATCAGTTCCAGCATCTGAACAAAACGAATTCAGCTTACAACGGGTGACTAAGTATACAACGGAATGTAAAATTCACAAACAAGTCAACAGAAAATGGATTTCAAGTGAATACCATAAGGGCAAAGAAAGTAGGAAAATATGCTCTCTGTGGGGAAGTCTCCAAAATGTAATGGCAGACAGCCCGAACACACTAATACACCTTGTTCAGTTACTTCCCAAACATAAAGGGGGATTTTGTTCCTCTATCCATAAAGTCGGAACAGTTTGTTCTCATCAAAGACGCATAGAGCAAAACACTCCTTATGCATAGGGAGGGGGAAGGGGAAACTCACACATAAGTCAGTAAATTTGAACATGGAGAGATTCTTCGCTAAATCAGCTTGCCTGTTGAATCTGATCACACTCGACTGTCAAAATACAGAACCATTTTCAACATATCATTGAAATTCAGCCAGCAAAATTGGTAACAGTATTTAACAAAACCGATCAAACATAACCCAAGCCTTAATCGTCATTATCCGTCTAGCCTCGTCACAATCCCAATTCTACATCAATTTAATGATAACAATTTCGAACAAATACATATCTGAGTATTCAATAGTCATCAACGATCAGTTTGATTTCAAACGTTAAATTATATCAACAATGTGCTTGTTCTTCGATTATGCGCAAATAAATGGGGGCGGGCTTAATTCATGAGCAAAATAATATGTGATTAGTACTTACCGGCTCTTTCCTTGAATTTAGCTTTTGATCCGCCATGTTTAGGGTTTCATGGAACTACGAACTCGCAGCATAGAAGGCTGAGGAGGGAGATTTTCCAGACAGCAAAGGTTTTTCGCCCAGGTGGGCTCGCGCTTGCCGAATAAGCCAACTGTGAAGGGTTTTCGCGCGTCGGATGAACATTCGTGAAAGCACCTTGGTTCAAATTGAAAATTGTCGGTCTCTACTATAGCAGTGTTTTGTGGGTCTTATGGAATCAACCTCTTTATGGATAGTAATACTAGTAGAGGTAAGGCTGCCTACAGTTGAATCTCCTCATATCCTGTGAAAGCGAAATCCACACTGAAAGTTTGTTGTTATTTGTTGTTGTTGTAGTATTGCAGTATGGCAATGGTATTCTACGTCCAACGGTATTATACGTCCTTTGTGACCAACACCCAACCAGAAAAAAAAAAGAAAAAAAAACCTCTAATATTGCTAATAAAAAACTCCCACCACAAAGAAAAGAGCCAATAAAAAAAAAAAGATGGTGTTAAAATGCCTTGAAGTGATTAGAGATAGTATTAACGATACTAACACAAGTTAGTTCAGGTGCTTTAACATTTGTTCTCATCAAGTAAGGGTCACACGATTAAGGATGGCAGCGGGGTGAAAAATGTCCAATCTGTATTGGGGAAAAATTCTCACCTCCAATAAGACGGGGATGAGATTCAACCCCGAGCGGGAATGGGGACGGGTTTCACCTCGTCCCCGCTTCCTCGTCTGTGGAAAAATCCAAATCTTCATCCCCATCCGCGCTTTCCTGCCCCAATTAGGGAAAAATATATCCCCATCCCTGTTTATAATTAAAATTACATAAAAATATTTTGTTTGTGAAAATAAGATTAAGATAAAAGTAAATTTACTTGAAAAAACCGTAGTTATATAATCCCTCTTTTCCTTTTTAGACTTTGATTAAGTTGTGTTTGATTTCTTAGACTTTGGTTTGGTTGTGTTGCATAAACTTGTTAAATTTTAATTTCGGTTGAATTATAAACTTTGATGAAGTATGTTAGACTTGTGTTGCATGAATTCTACACGAGCTTTGTACAAGTAATTTAACTACGTCTGTTATGTAACTTGACATTTCATCCAACATCCAAATTGTAATATAGTTTTCACATATGAAGGAAAAAAATTGCAGGTAAAAATTCCAGTTGGAGTCTAGTCGGGGATTAAATCCCTACTGGGGATGGAGACGATGATGAAATTTTTCCCCACAATAGGAAACGGGGTCGCGGAGCTGAGTAGGAACAGGGACAATGAATATGCCCTCTGTCCACAACTAGCCCCATTGTTATCCCTACACACAATTGAGTTTCGTAAATGGATAAAATTTTTGATGTAACTTTACCTCGTTTTATATAGGTCAATAGCAGCTCGACTACAATAAAATAAATGCCAAAGGATCCCAAAAAAATATTATTAAGAGCAAGTTTGACTCATTTCAATTTTTGCCCACTATTAGTTCCTGCAAAATTTTACACATGTTTAATTCCTTTGTGATTTTTTCAATTAAAACTTCCTTTGCATTATGTATGGTAGCTTTTTTTTAGTAGGAATGACATAGTTTTTGTTTTTTCTTTTGTTTTTGGTCGGATATCAATGTTTCATTAATGATCAATGATACATGCAAATTTTATTCATAGTGACTAAACTAAAGTTATGATACATTCGTGTCCTCCATCAATTTAAATTTTTGTCTCCCCAAATTAAAAAGCTAACTGAGCAACATGTATGGACATGTTTTGTGCGTGATCTATTTGCAAAAACGGTGAAAATAAAAACATTAGAAAAACCTACATATGAGCTCCTGGCACCCCATAATTAGAAAAACTAAGGCTCTGTTCTATTTCGCGTTTTTTAGGATTTAGCTAAGAGCTTACATCTCCTTACATCTCCTTACATCTTCTTACATCTCCTTACATCTTCTTATATCTTCTTACATCTCCTTACATCTTCTTACATCTCCTTACATCTTCATTTTATTCATTTTGTATTTATTTTGTATTTTTTCATTTTTTTTATTTTTAATTGTTCATTTTAAATTTTAAATTTTAAATTTTTTTCTTCTTTATTTTTTAGTTTTTATTTTTAATTTTTTAATTTTTTATTTTATTTTATTCTATTTTTCATTTTTCATTTTTCATTTTTTATTTTTTCATTTTTTAATTTTTTAATTTTTTTAATTTTTTAAATTTTTCAACTTTTATTTTGTAATTTTGTAATTTTGTAATTTTTTATTTTTTATTTTTTATTTTTTTGTTTATTCTTTTATTTTTAATTTTTTTTTCTTTTTTTTCATTTTTTTAGTTTTTTATTTTTTATTTTTTAATTTTATATTTTATATTTTATATTTTTTAATTTTTTAATTTATATTTTTAATTTTTATGTTTATTTTTATTTTAAAATTTTAAAATTTTCAAAATTTTTAGTTTTATTTTTTATTTTTTATTTTTTTATTTTTATTACAAAATTTAAAAATTAAAATTAAAAATTAATATTAAAAATTAAAAAATTAAAAATTAATATTAAAAATTAAAAAATTAAAAATTAAAAGCTTATGAATTAAAATTTAAAAAATAAAAAATAAGAAATAAAAATAAAAATTACAAATTACAAATTACAAAATTAAAAAATAAAAAAAAAATTAAAATTAAAATTAAAATTAAAATTAAAATTAAAATTTTAAAAATAAATAAAAATAAATAAAAAATAAAAATAATGAAATAAAAAATAAAACAATAAAATAACAAAAATTACAAAATTACAAAATTACAAAATTACAAAAAATACAAGAAATAAAAAAAGTAAAAAAATTAAAAATTAAAAATAATAATAATAACAAAATAAAAATACAAAATACAGCTTCTTAAGTATATTATTTTAATATTATTATTTTTCATCTAAAACAAATTATACTATACAACTCTTTTACAATTCAACAACTCCTTATATCTATCCTTACAGCTCCTTACAGCTTCTTACAGCTCCTTACAGCTTCTTACATCTTCTTACAGCTCCTTACATCTCCTTACAGCTTCTTACACCTCCTTACAGCTCCTTACATCTCCTTGCAGCTCCTTACAGCTCCTTACAGCTCCTTACATCTCCTTGTATCTATCTATCTATTTAAAACGCGAAATAGAACAGGCCCTAAGTTTTTGCTTTGGGCAAGCATGTTAGTATGGACTTTGTTTTTAATCATAATGTTCCTCATTGCTAGTATTGTCTAATCCAAACATACTGACTATTCATATTTCAGATACGATCACACACACCTTTGTCATTCACTAAATAAACCAAACAATTTTTGAGCATTGGGAACCTAGACATTAAAGGTCTTAGTTGACATACCAAGTTACCAAATGTTTATCATGCATGTTTATGGTCATGGCTCCAAGGTAGTTTTTATTTTTTTCTTTCCAACTCCTCTACTTCACCCAGTCCCTGCTCTTTTCGTTGGGAAATTGCATGTGTGGGATGAGTGAGAGTGGGAAAGGGGGAAAGGAGTTGAATGAAGTAGGAGAGTTGATATAAGTTACTTATATTGTTTTTTAATGTAATCTTTTATTTGTGATAGTAATTACTGATGATAAAAAAAATTTAGACTGAAAAAAATATTTTTTTTGTGTTGACTCAGGTACGAAATATTGTTTCGTGGCCGTTGTTACCCGAAAAAAATTGTAATTTTCGCTATTCGTAAAACAAAGTACGGATGTATTTTTTCTTCATATATTAATCAAATACGTACAATGAAAAAAATATACATATATTCAGACCATGTTTTTTTCATTGGTAAATCTAAACTTACCAACCTTAACCAGTTTCAACCAACATCAACCAACTTCATGAATTTCAATAAAAAAAATCAACTTCAATTAACTTTAACCTACACCAGGCCACTTGTTTACTATTTCAACCAATTTCTATCCATCATATAAAAAAAAAATTCAATCTACTTCGACTCACTTCAACAAAAAAATACCACTTCAACCCACTTCAATAAAAAAATACCCACTTCAACCTATTGTAACCCACTTCAACCAATCTCAACCAACTTCACCCATTTACCAACCCATATTTCTCGACGAAAAGAATAAACCCTCAGTACACGGAATATAATCATCTGCAATTTGTGTGAAAAAATTTCAATATTTTGCTACTAACGCACACATAAAAAAAAATACATGTACAATACATCTGCACTTTCTATCACGAAGTACAAATAACTCCAAAAAAATTTACACGTTTCTTCATTATGTTGGAAAAAACATCTACAAATTTGGCTCCAAATTACAATGAACGAAAAATAAATCTATTACACATACAACAACAATCATCCACGCTTTGGTGACCTATAACAAATATTTCGTAACAAACGAAAAAAATTTAAACATCTCTTCCATATACAGAATCAAATCCAAAATATTTACCAGTCACAAAAAACTAACATTTACTTAACGAAGGAGACAAAAATTATTATTTCTTCAATATATATAACAAAAACTACACCATCTGCAATTTTCGACACGACTAACAAATATGTCCATAGCATCCGAAAAATAATAAAACTTTGCATAACTGTTATCAGATTATTCATACACACAATTACATAAATTATAAAAGTTTTCAAAATATGAAAAATAATAGTTATACGTAGGAGTTGGAAGGAGTGGGTGAAAGTCAATGAGAGTGGGAAGGATTTATTTTTTATTTTTTTAGTTTGAGAAGATGTGGGAAAGGGTGGAAATGTGGAATGAATGAATGAGAGTGAAAATGAGTGGATTAGGTCCATTAAACTACGAAAATAATATGAGCTTAGCTAGTTAATATTTTTCCAAATAGCTTTTGTTAGATCATGCACCTTGCATATAAGTGACATCTTAAACTAGCCATTAATGGTCATAAATAGCAGTTCTCTACATTAATGGCCTCAACAAGTGCAAGTTGCTTTCTTCTGTTCTTATTATCTTATATATAGATGTAGTAGACTCTACTTCTATTAAATGTTGAAAAATTAAAGGAAACCTGTTCAAATTTCATGTTATTCTTGATAAGTTTGGTCAATTGAAGAGAAAGGGGAGCTTATGGATGGATGGATTAGACTCCCCATAAATGTGGCTGGGTATTTGAGAGAAATTATAGTTGATGATATCAAGATTTTTCTAGAAGTATAGGCTAGCAAGAAATTTGGAATATATATTTGTTGAAGTTGGTAAAAATCGAAAATGATGGTTATTTAAGATTGATATTGATATTAACAACTTTTTTTATTATTTTTATTCTCGATAAGATCGTTGCATGTTCTTGGATAACATTTATTAATGGATTTTGGGGGACTTGTTCCAAAAATTGGTTTTCACTATACAATAGATCAATGCGACCAAACCTAGTTAATTAGTTATAGTTCATCACCCCCTTTGGTTGTTAGCGCCGTGATGTGCTTTGGATGTTTGTGCAAAGCCGTTTCTTGGCAAGTTTAAGTCTATTGACGGGGGGAATTGTGGGTTGGTCAGCTCCTAGTTGGAAACTAGTTAAGATTTTGGATAGTTCTTTTTTTTTATTTATGGCAGAAGATAAATGTTACCCTAAGAGCAACGTTTAAGCAACATTAATGACACTGTCAGTAATTATACACTTTTCAATGTACAACCATTAATTGGGAGAGTAGAAATAAATATATTACAACACAATTTTTGCTTTTTCTTAAAAAAAAAAAAACCTTCCTTGATTAATACACTATAATTTGAATTTTCCTGAATTGACCCTCCATGTCCTATTTTTCTCACTACACATCCCCACTCCCCACATTTTCTCTCTCGTAAAGCCCCAGTTCACTCCCTCAGTAGTCAACACCTCTCAAACTCTTGTCCTCCTTCAACATTTGCTGCCTACCAACCTACCGCCACATTGCTCCACCATTATTGTAGTCCCTACCATCAATTCACCTACCCCACACCACAGCATGCAGCGTGCCCATGAGTCATCAACAGAGGAGGTTGGCCAACTGCGGCGAAGAAGAGTTGAAAACTTTGATTCGTTATTGAACCACTGCCCAGATAAAAAAAGTTTTCCCTAGTTCTACATTTTTTAACTAAATTTAAATGCTTTATTTAGGGTTTGGGCTCACCATTTTTGTCGGCAAAGTCGGCCAGCTAGGGCATCATTTAATCTCACCAGCTTTACCGACGAAAGGTAGTTGGAGATACACATATTTATTGAGAAAAGGTGTCCAAAGTTGGAGTTGTCAGCGTTGTCTATATGAATCAATGGTACTTGCAGCAGCAAACCTGACTGATAGTGGTGGTAGTATTACTGACGTATCTTGTATGTTTAGAATTTTTTTAAAAAAAAAATCTTATAACTTAAACCTTTAAATGGAAAGACAATAAAATGAAAAGCCCTATCAAAAAAATAAATAAATAAAGAAGTAAAAAGTTTGTATTTTTTTTATTAAATAAGCCTGTAGTTAATGTTAATGATATTAACATTAAATTCTTTTTCTAATTTTTATATAGTATTATTGCATTTATCAAACCCTTAACCATTGCCTTTAGCATCTTTATTTCTTTGTGTTTTAAGTTGTTCTTTGTATTGTCGTTTGAATTCTCTTGGTGATTCTACTTCAAACACAATAGTTATGTGGTGGACACACTATCTATGGCTAGGACGCTTTGTTCTTGGGGGGGGGGGTTGATTGACATCCAAGGAGATTTTATTTTACAATGGAGTATGTTTTGGGGGTTAGATTAACATAAGAGTGTATATGTGTTGCATTAAAAAATGCAGCTGCTTTGCCGAATTGAGTATTCATGAAAAATAAAAATAAAAATACAAATGGATGTTAATAGTTTGAGACTTAGAAGAAGGTGTTAATTGGAGAATCTATTCAAAATGATGCCAAGCTTTCATAAGTTGGGCCAAATTAAAGCAAAAATTGGGAGAAAAATTCTTAGTTTGTTTTTAGGGTTGGATTAATATAGCTTGCAAGCTACTTTGCCAAGTTTAGTATATGCGGGGAAAAAATGGTTGTTAAGAGTTTTAGACTTAGGCTCTGTTCTTTTCAGTTGGAAATGAGGGGTGTGAGATAGGTGATTGTGGGAAAAAGAGGAAATGATTGGGTGAGTGTGATATTTTTTTTTAAATGTGGGAAAGAGTGGGTGAATGTGGGTGAAAGTTGAATGAAGTTGAAGTATTAGTTATTAATATTTTTTTATTTTATAATGTAATAATTTTATTGTGATAGTAATTAATGATGATGAAATTTTTTTATTTTTGTTTATTCTATTTTGTTCTTTTTATTTTGTTTACTTTTTTTTTTGTATTTTTGTAAACTCATTTTTTAAATTTTTTCATTTTTAATTTTCAATTTTTAGTTCTAAATTTTAAATTTTAAATTTTAAATTTTAAATTTTAAATTTTTTAATTTTTAATTTTTAATTTTTAATTTTTAATTTTTTTTTTTTAATGTTTATTTTAAATTTTATTTTTCTTAAATTTTGTAAATTTTTTTAGTTTAAATTTTTAAATTTTTAAATTTTTTGTGTTTATTTTTTATTTTCTTATTTTTTTGTATATATTTTTTTATTTTTTATTTTTTTAAAATTTTTCGTTGGTTGTTTTATGGAATTAAAAAATAAAAAATAAAAAAATAAAAACAAAAAAATAAAAAATACAACAAAATAAATACAAAAAAAAAATAAATTTAAATTTTAAAAAATTATAAATTTAAAAATAAAAAATAAAAATAAATACAATCAAATTAAAAATTAAAAAAATAAAAATTAAAAATAAATAAAAAAATTTAAAAATTAAAAATAAGAAATAAAAAATAGAAATAAAAATTAAAAAAATATGAAAAACAAAAGAAATAGAACTGTTCCATAACATCTGAAAAATTAAAACTGCTTACAATTGATATCAGATTATTTGTACACACAATTACGTAAATTATAAAAATTTTCAAAATATGAGAAATGGTTGTTTTATATAGGTGTGGGAAGGAGTGAGAGAATGTGTGAAGGAGTTGTATTTTTTTTTTAAGTGTGGGAATGGGTGGGAAGAGGGGGAAAGAAGTGGGTTAGTGTGGGGTGGGTGAATTTTTCAATGAAAAGAACATGGTCTTAGATGAAGATGTTAACTAGAGTTAACCCCTTTGTGATACAAAGATTGAGTTAAACTTTTTTTCCCCCCTAAGTCATTATTGGAGTTAAATTATTAGAAAAATGCAAGATTTAAAATTGATTGACATGTTCTCATCTACATTACGAATGAATGATCTTACTGTAAATGCTAACTACAACAATACCAATCGGTATAGTATTAAGTACTTATCTTGAAAATTAATCATATATATCTCTTTACTATTCAAACTCACTTTTTAAAAGAAAAATTAGTATTTGAATTTATTTGATTAGATGATTTCAAAATTTATGGATTGTTTAAGTTGTATGCATGTGTTGTTTTTATATTTGTGGAAAGAAATGTTTACATATACTTTGGCCCTGTTATTTTCAGTGGGAAATGAGGGGTGTGGGATAAGTGATTATGGGAAATGGGGGGGGGGGGAGAAGTGGGTGAGTGTAGGTGAAAGTTAAATATAGTTGAATGAAATTGAAGGACTAGTTATTAATATTTTTTTGTTTTATAATGTAATAATTTTATTGTGATAGTAATTAATGATGATGAAATTTTTTTATTTTTGTTTATTCTGTTTTGTTCCTTTTTATTTGTTTATTTGTTTATTTGTTTATTTTTTATTGTTTATTGTTTATTTTTTAAATTTTTTAATTTTTTAATTTTTTATTTTTTTTTTAAATTTTAAATTTTAAATTTTTTTAATTTTTTAAATTTTAATTTTTTTAAATTTTTTAGTTTTAATTTTTTAATTTTTTGTATTTATTTTTTATCTTTTTGTATAAATTTTTTTATCTTTTATTTTTTTGGAATTTCCATTGGTTGTTTTTATAGAATAAAAAAATAAAAAATAAAAAATAAAAAAATAAATACAACAAAATAGAAAAATACAAACAAATAAATACAAAAAAATAAAAAATTTTAAAAATAAAAAATTAAAATATAAAAATAAATACAAAAAAATAAAAAATAAAAAAATAAAATAGAAACAAAAAAATTTTAAAAAATTAAAAAATTAATGAAAAAAAATAAAATAAAACTGTTCCATAACATTCGAAAAATTAAAACTGCTTATAATTGCTATCAGATTATTCGTACACACAATTATGTAAATTATAAAAATTTTCAAAATATGAGAAATAGTTATTTTATGTAGGTGTGGGAAAGAATGAATGAATGTGGGAAGAAGTAGTATTTTTTTTAAGTGTAGGAAGAAGTGGGAAGAGGGGGGAAGAAGTGAGTGAGTGTGGGGTGGGTAAATTTCTCCAGGAAAAGAACAGGGCCTTTGTATTCTAAACTTTCTAAATTGGATGATGATGTATATACATTAATAATCTTATTAATCTATTAATCAGTATAGTAATTAATAAGATCTGTAAGTGGGGAGAATATGAAAAGTCTAGTAGATAGATTTGAAAATTGAATTGTGAATGAGAAAAAAAAAATAAAAGGACATATAATACAATGAATTCAAACAATTAATAACACGACACTTGGCACAAGCATATAAGACTACTCAATTTTGTCTATAGTTATATAGATAGATTGGGATGGTTTATTCAAAATGATGCCAAACTTACATAAGTTGGGTCAAATTAATGTAAAAATTAAAGAAAAGTTTTTGGTTTTATATCATGTGGTTTAAATTTACACAACACAAATTGGGCCCAGGCATAAGTGAGTGGGCTGAACATGCTGACTCTGACCCGCCCATATACAAGTACTACAAAAATACCGGGGACCCAAAAAAAAAAAAAAGGTGGGCAGGGTTAGGGTTTTAGGAGCTGTATAAGTTACGCAGCATCGCCAAACTCCCCCATTTCACCCGGCATTCTACTGCTCCGCCTCCGTCGACCTGCATCTTCCAAGGTACGCACTTTCACTTTCTGTCTTCTCCTTCATGCCCTCTTGTTTATTCCCAATTTAGGGTTTCATTCTGCATTGTGTTGTTCTGTCATTTTAATTTGCCTTTCTTACTGTTTTCGTGATTCTGGAAATTTAAGGGATCGAATTCGTGTTCTTTTCACTCTCAAGTGGATGCGTGTAAATCCCATTTATTAGAAGCCTTTGGATGATTTAAGTTGTTTCATTATGCATGTTAGATTGGAGTTTAATCCCTCTTTTTTAGGAAAATGCCAAAAAAGTGTGTTTGATGGTGTGTGGTAGAGTTTTTTAGTTGGATCATAGGATGTTGATTAAACCAAATTTAACAAGAGAATGTCTACTATTTTTTCATAGTCTATTGGGTTCTAAATAGCTTGGTTAGTCGAGCAATTGAGGTTGTCTTAGCACTTGATTTGAAGTCACGCTTGATCAGCTTGGAGGCTTTCATTAGCAGTATAGCAGTGTTAGAGCTGTCCTAGAATTCAAAGAAGTGGAGTAAATACCATTTTGATATAAATGACTGTTCTACTGCATCTAGGCTGGGCTAATTCTGGTTCGTTGAGATGTGGTCATATGCTTTTGTTTTGATGGGGGTAGTCACTGTTGTGAGTTGTGACTGTTAAGCAGAGATGGGTGAGGAGGCTACCAAGGTTATTGTTCCGGAGTCGGTATTGAAGAAGCAGAAAAGAGAGGAGGAATGGGCTTTGGCAAAGAAGCAAGAAATGGAAGTGGAGAAGAAGAAGAGAGCTGAAAACAGGAAGTTGATTTACAAGAGAGCTCAACAGTATACCAAGGAGTACGAGAACCAGGTGTGTGTTTTTGGGGCCAGTACCTTGGAAAATTCTTATTGATGTTGTTTGGTTTCTATCTAACTTTTAGTCTTGTTTTCCCAGGAGAAAGAGTTGATCCGTTTGAGGAGAGAAGCCAAATTGAAGGGTGGATTTTATGTCGAGCCAGAAGCTAAGCTTCTGTTCATCATCCGTATCAGAGGGTAGGTAATCAGGCTATCTTTTCTAACAGTTGCTTCATTGTTATGGATGATATGTCGCTAATGATATTTGGTTTAACTTTCAGTATCAACGCCATGCATCCCAAAACCAGGTCAATCTTGCAGTTGTTGCGTCTGAGACAGGTATTGTAGTCAAAAATGAACTTTTTCATGTTGGAGATTTGTGGCAGTCTATAGTGTTTATTCTGTGTCGTACGTTTTTGAGATGTGCTTTTATAAGCTAGCAATTCTAGTATTCCCTTATTGGCTGTTTTTTTTTTCTCGTGTTTAATTGCTCCTACACACTACTTTCTTTACGTCATTGCTGCTCTGTGGGACCATATTTGCTGGTTCTTTTTGTATAAGCTGGTATGATCAGTTAACATTTGTCTGCATCAAGGTAAGTTTGATAATTTGGCTTCCATCTGTCCTTGGTCATCGCACTTGTGGGTGAAGTTGACAGACTAACTTGTTTGGCTTGCTGCTTTTTTAATAAATGACATACTGTATTTGTTCTCAGACTTCATTGCTGAATGAAAGTGCTGTTGGGGTTGTTAGTGTTTTCAGCTTGTTGCCTGCCTGTATATCTTAATGCTATGTTTGTTCTTGTGTTTTATGTTCTTCAATGCAGATCTTCAACGGTGTTTTCCTGAAGGTCAACAAGGCGACTTTGAACATGTTGCACAGGGTTGAGCCATATGTTACCTATGGGTAGGTTTCTTTTGGCTGTCCCTGTCTCCTGGCCAGAAATTGTGTGATGTTGGTCCTTGTTTTGATGAAGGTATTGCTATCTGTAGATACCCTAACTTGAAGAGTGTAAGGGAACTAATCTACAAGAGGGGCTATGGAAAGGTTGACAAGCAGAGAATTGCTTTGACAGACAACTCCATTGTTGAGCAGGTAATTGTTTACTTCAAGCTCACTGGCTTCTGAAATTGCGGTGTGTTATTGTATGAGTCTGCAATTTACAGAGGTATATCCCAAGGATTGGATCTTTATTTGTGTTTCTTTCCTCCTGATTTGATTGTGCCATAGGCACATGGAAATGATCTAGCACTTTACTGATACTTCATTAATATATTTGTTAGGCCAATACAATTTCATTACTTGGAGCTCACTCTGAAAGCCATGTTCTGTTGAAAGGACGTGATTGCATATAATTGAACCCTTGCATGTCTGTCTGAGGGCCAAATATTGTTTTAGTCATGTTTTAGTTTGGCATTAACAGCATTTATTGCTTCAGTGTTTAATCTTATGTCATATGTGCTCGACATGATGACTGACTTGCTGTCCCTCTGATTCCGCAGACCCTTGGCAAGTATGGTATCATTTGTGTAGAAGATCTAATCCACGAGATCATCACTGTGGGACCCCACTTCAAGGAGGCCAACAACTTCCTATGGCCATTCCAGCTGAAGGCACCACTGGGTGGTCTGAAGAAGAAGAGGAACCACTTTGTTGAAGGTGGAGATGCTGGAAACAGAGAGAACTTCATCAATGAGCTCATCAGGAGAATGAACTAGGTGATAGAAAGAACCCTCCTTTTGAGCTACATTGTGTTGTTTGTTTAGGTTTCGACAGTTAAAAACAGTTTTCCCGAGAAGTTTTGGTTAGTGGTACATCTAATGGTGAAGTATCTACCACCGGATTTAATTTTCCATTATCATTGAATGAACCATATGAGTTTTGTTCCCCTTATATACATTGTCTCGTTTACACACAAGCTCTGTGCCGTGAAGATCTAGGTTGTTAGAAATATTAGTCATCTTTCATCTCGTCATCCAGGATTTACTCCTAGTCTTAGGAGAATGATGTCCAATGCGAGCACATAATATACCTTTCTCAATGGTTATTGTGGCAATTTTGCTAGGGATATGATATTGAGAATCTGTTTGATCCTTAGAAAATTTGGTGAAAAAAAAGTTGAAGTAAAAAAAATGTAAAGGAAAAAAGTAGGGGAAAAGTGAGTTCTTTTCTCTTGTTTGGATTAAGTAAAAAAATATAAAAATTTTATGAAAAATTTGAATATTGATGAATTACTTGAATCATGTTGATATCATTTAAGCAATGCAAGGCTGGAGGTGCTTAAGGATTTTTTCGAAAACTTTTTCTAAACTTTTACGAGGAAAATTTTAGCATTTGTTTCTAATAATTTTTTTTACGTAATTTTCCTCTTTTTTTGCGATTTTCTTTATACCAAATGCTAGAAGCAAAAAATATTTTTTCAATTTTTTTCTTTCCATCAAATTTTTCAAAGTTAAATGGAGTCTAAAGCTAATTTTTAGTGAGGTAGCAAGCAATTTAGGTAATTCTCCTTGGTAAGATTTCTATTTGGTTGTGCTTACTATTGACGGAGAAAAGGGCGAGACTATGGGTCTGTTTTTTTTGTGGGTAAATTGGAATGAGTAAAAGGATAAAGTGGGTTGTTGTAGGTTGAAGTGCGTTGAATTAGGTTGAAGTGAGTTGAATTTTTTTTATGTGATAAATTGAACTTGGTTAAAATAGTAGAAGTGGGTTGAAATAGGTTGAAGTGGATTGAGATTAATATTTTAAAATTAACTTATAAAAAGAAGAGACCTGTGAACAGAAATTTGCGGTTTTTAGTTATTGTAGTATGCCAATTGAGTTTTATTGCTTTATATAATGTATTGTGAATGAGTATGATTGCCATTGGCAAAGGGGGGAGGGGGGGGGGGGTTACTTACAATTTGGCAAAACGCAATCAAATCTGCGTTTGTTCATGCTATGTATTCGTATGTGCGCCTGACGATGTTGGTTCAATTTCAAGCGTTTTAGCCCTTGAAAACGAGACAACCAAGAACAAGTGAAGCACATGCAATCCATTCACGGATGAACTTAAGACCCGAGTTCTTGTCAGCTCTTTTTTTTAATTTATTTTTTACAGCGTTGGTTAGCAATCCCATAGAAATGTTCATATCTCGTGAGAATACTTGAGTAAGGGAAGGTACAGAGGATATAAGGGGGAATAAGAGCGAGAAAAGTACTCTCATATCTCTATCGGAATTTAAGCTTCAACCTCCTTATTGAAAGATAAGTCAATTTCTACTAGACTAGTCATTTGATGATTTGAACTTCTTGTACGGTACATGAAAGATTTTCCCTAGTACCAGAGGAATTGGTTTATATAGGTATGAGGAGGCATCCTCTTAGGAAATAATAAATGTGACAATGTCCTAGAGTTCAGTCTCTTGGTTCAAAGCAATTGGGAGGATACTTTACAAGTATGCAAAAATTTTGTTTGGAAAGATCCTCAAAGTGATCGCATGGCTTTTGGGGGTATACTTAAGAAGTAATATGCACTAATATGACAAGACTAAGCTTTTTGGATAACTTAAAGTTTGGGGTGGATCCCTTATAAGAAGATTGATTAAATTTATTATTTTTATGTAAATGCGTATGTTTTGTTTTAAATAACCAACATATTATCGTTATTATTAGTGGTTGGATACTTGAGTATGTACTTATCTTAACAACGGTATATTTGAATACTGTATAATTAATGACCAACTGGTTTAATTAATTATTTTTCTTTAAAAATATATATGTTCCACCATTTAAAATCTGAGATAGAACATAAGTTTGGAAAGTGTCATTGTGATTGATAAGAAGTAGAAAGGTTGTGTGATATGCTTCAATAGTTCTGACTAAGAAAGGGAAAATAATAGTTATCCTATGAGAGTATAAAGTCAATTTCTAATTGAGCAAACTATTGTAGGTGGTATACCACAAGGATACAAATCTAATTGCTCATTTATTCACTCAATTTTAAAGTAATGATATTGAGGTATTATTTCTTCTCTTTAAACCACAACTAGTTGTTTAAATCACACACGGTCAATGTGGTAATATACGAATGCACAACTTCAACATCTACGCTTTGTCACTTATTTGGTATGTTATGTTCATCACACTAAAGATTCCTTTTGTTGGGGACCTAATAGCTTAGGTGAATTGAGTGCAAAATTTGCCACATGGATCGCCAATGATACACACCCACACGAGACTCCTAAATGACCTATTAACTGGATTTGGAAAATCGACATTGTCAAAAATTTAAATTTAATTTTTTTTATGGCAGATCCCTTGGCAAATTTTCAACATTATTGAAGATGTTCACGCTTGATCGAGTTAGGGTACTCATATTATCACTAACTATATTTTCAGAAAGACAAATATAGTTGCAGACTGGCTGTCCAAGTTTAGGCATTTCATCACAGGATCATTCTTCTCAAATCTATGTTTTTCACCAATTCTTAGATCAACACTAACCGATGATTTAATTGGACGAACTCTTATGAGAAGAGGCATCTAACATTCTTTATTTAACCTTTACCATTGTGAAAAAAAAAAATGTTCTCACCCTCTTCTTCTCTTGTGTTTTCAGGGGATTTCAATCATTTCTTTAAATCCTTTTTCTTTGGTTGCCCCTCCCCCCCTTTTTTTCGTGTTTGTGTTTTTATTCTTATATTTGTAAATTTCAACCCTTATCATGCATATAGATTGGAGACTTAAGAGTTCTTATCCAACATGATATATTGGACTCTTTTACACAATAGTTTAGTTGGAGTGATATGTTTTTGTACTTTGATGTAGATCTGATCAATGAGCTGGGCCTTGCCCTATTGAGGATATCCAATTATGATGAAGGTTGAGCTCGAGTAGAGGGTTTGACCATCTGACCTAACCCGGTGACCCTCAATTTTTAAAAAAAATTAAATTTAAAATCAAACTAAAATACTTTAGATTTCATTTGTTCCAAGCCTTTCTGCTTTCTACTCTCTCACCTGCTCTTCGTCCCCCCCAATTTATCTCTCCAAGTCTCACTACTTCTTAACCATCTAATGCTCCCCCTTTGCTATTTGGCATAGCGGTTTAAGTGAACTAGTCATTTTAACCGTTAAAGCACGCATTAAAATATTTGTAATTATTATACATTTTTCACCTGATCTTTTGTTTCTTACAATGTCTGGTGTTGAAATTTATAATAGAAATGAAACTTAATGAAAAATCTCATTTTCTATATAGGGAAGGTTTAATGGTAGATTCTGACGTGATGACACGAGAGCACCCACAGGATCAGGGTCACAGTTGAGGGTATGCCAACCCAAATGAGGTCGGGTACAGTTAGGGTCGAGAAAACTTTGCCTGCCGACCATCATGATGTGGCCCTCAGCTCGCCCAAATTCTCAATTTGATCAGGTCTACTTTGATGAAGAAAACATTTTAATTGACCTCTTTTAAAGTTAGATAGGAATCTTAGAGGTTACTTTGTAATTGTCTCTCATCTTGTATAAAGAGGTCATCTTAAGCGTCGATGGTAAAAGGTTCACATTTAAGGGTTTTTTTTTAAAAAAAATTTTTACTTGAAGGCTTACTATCGGGCTTGAGCAAAACCAATCCTTACAAAACGATTAAAGCAGTAAAGAATCATGCAGAATCCAGGGTTGAAGACAACTTACCAAAACATAGCAAAAGAAGAAAGTAAGATTCCTAGGAGTAGAGATAGCCTAATTGTCAACAAACATTTAGTAGCAGAGAAGTCAGATGACCTTTTCCACATCAATATGTTCTCAATGGAAATATGATTCGAGCTAGCCAAATGAATGGACCCCTAATGATTGAAGTGGGTCAACTGACTAATAACTCTTCAGCTAAAAGCCTAAAATCCTTAACCTTTCTAATAAGGACTTTTGACATGTAGATTGTTGGAGTCACGTAGATTTTCTGAGAGGGTGACTTGGTGTCTCTCCCAAAACTCATATGCATATTCTTGAGAAATTGGACCATAAAAGAAGAGAGGAAAAGAAAGGCAAGGAGAAGGATAAGCCAAGTAATGAATAGTGTAGCAAAATGGATAAAAGCGTAGCCAATTTAGGGAAGATACCCCTTAAAGATGCATTAGCATCCGATTGAATATTGTAAGATTTTTTGTACTTTGGAATCTTCTAAGTAATTGGTCATGGAGGTTTATAATAAAGAAAAATGCTCGATTTAAAGGTATTGAAGAAGAAGAATTAGTTGCTCAAAATAGCAAAGAGTCTCTTACAAAAAATTAATATTGGAAGGATTTGTTCAAATTTTTTGATCTACCGTAATTTAGCGTTACATCTTTCCCTAATGCTTCATACTTGTTTATAACATTATGAAAGCAAAAATTTAGCTATTAAGGGGGTGAGATTTGGTTAGTACCTTTATATATACTTTGTATGGGCTTTTGCCAGCTAATCATTAAAAAGGTGTATTCTTATTATCGTTCTAGTTCTTCTTCCTTATATTTTGCACTTTAAATATGGGAAAATAAAGATAGCATAAAGCCACAGATATTAGAAAAATGAGAGCATCATATCCCATCCAAAATTTGTAGATGTTTGCACTGAAGTTTTCAGTAAGTCTTATCATCAATCTTCTCTACTACAAGGCCAAGGAAAGACGCATGCCATCATTTTTAAGGTTATGACAGTGTTATCCATAAGTTTTTTCATATGCTTCGTACTTTATAAGTATGAGGTAGTAAACAACAATTAAAGGCGTTTAAAAAAATAAAAACAACAAAAGATATGAAACAAAGACTATATTTGTTATAAGTTATAATAAAAGTTAAATAAATTTTTTTTTTCTAGCATTTGAAATAAATCAAATACTGGTTTTTTCTTAGAGGGGTGTTTAATTTATGTTTTTCTCCATTTATTCATTAATATAGCAAATAGGAAAAATGTTATTTTCTCTTTTTTTTGAGGGGGAGGGGTGTTATGGATGTAGCAAATATATTGTTTTATAAAACAAAAAAAGAAAAATGGAAGAGAATTTTAGATGTTCCCCAAAATGCAACAATTCATAGGCTCTTCACTTGGAGGTTATATAAGAAGAAAGTACTAAACAAGTGAAAGTTCCATTCCATTATCCATGGAAGTCGAAACTCTACTAGGGAGTGAGAATGTCTTTAATATAAATGAAAAGGGGTTGGAGAAAACAACAAAAAATAATGTTCAAAAAATAGAAATTTTATTACACAAGTGAGACCTTGAGAGAGAGACCAACGAAAGAGGAGAGAAAAAAAAAAAGGGAAATAGCTGCGATCGAGGGTTGCAACAAAATCTAATTCCCCCCTCTTGCAAAATCAGCAAAAAAAACACCCAAAACCCAGAAATTTTTTAAAAAAAAAAAATAGAGAGAGGAGCAAATGCACTAGAGGAGAGAGAGGAGAAGAAGAAGAAGAAGCGAAGCTGGGTGTTGTTCATTCTTTTGCAGAGGATTCGAAGGAGAAAAATTCATCCTTTTTGTTTACTACCCTTCAAGCTTCCTGCTTCGAAGAATAAGGTCAGAAATTGATCAAAATCTTTGCCCCCTTTTTCAGAAAGCTTGTTATATCATTCTCTGGATATATACTTGAGTTACCCATTTTGTGTTTTCCCTGAATTTGTGCTTTTAAAGTTCGAATTTTTGGGGGAAAAATCAGGGAGCCTTTGATCTTATCTGTTTTGAGTTGAACTTGGCGATCCCACTGCTTAAAGGGGAAATTTTGGGGGTGCCCAGTTGGTCAATTTTGAATTGCAAATGAGGGATTTTGAGCAACACTATAGTTGCCCGCTTTACAATTTTTACCGTTTGAAGTTGAGGCATTGTAAGCTCTATTGCCTTTTTGGGTGATTTTGAAGTTAGGGTTTTCTAATTTTTCTTGCAGATTTGGAATATAAGGTAGTTGATTTGAGTGTTTGGTACCCCCTGCTGCAACTTAGATCTCTGTTTGGGTGGCTCATTTTAGAATTTAGGGTTTTGGAGGTAGCAAGCATATGTTATGAGTTCACATTTTGGTAATTCGGGTGAGTTCAATTTCTGGGTTTACTGTTTATTTTGGGTCTTGGAGTTGAATGTTGCTGGGGTTTGAACTGGTTGGTTGGCTGGTTTGTTGTTGGCAGTAGTTGGATTTTGTTGTGTATGAGTTACTGCATTTGAGTGTAATCAAATGCAACCAGAGAAGAGTTCACAGATGGGTACGGGTGAATTGAAGTTTCAGTTGCTCAAGAAGATTGGGCCTGAGAGGTTCAAGAGGTACTTCTATTGTTTGAATAGATTTATAAACCAGAAGTTAAGTAAGAGTGACTTTGACAAGTCATGTTATCGGTTACTTGGGAGGGAAAACCTCCCTTTGCATAATCAGATAATAAGGGCCATTCTGAAGAATGCTTGTAGTGCCAAGGCCCCTCCTCCACCAAATCATGAAGCGGGGCCCGCAAAACCTGCCTCCACAATTGGGAGGAGCTTGCCTGTTCTAGAGGACGGGCATGGTCAGGCTGCTGTTCTTCCCCACAATCAAGGTTCAGTGGCGCCTATTTGGTCAAATGGGGTTGCTTTGCCGATGTCACCAAGAAAGGGTAGGTCTGTCATACGTGACAGGAAGCTCAGAGATAGACCGAGTCCTCTTGGTCCAAATGGGAGGACAGATTCAGCTTCACATCAGTCAACTGGAACTGAAGATAGTGGAGGTAAGACAGTAGAGAATGGGGATTTGACCCCTTGTGATTATCAAAGGCCTTTGCAGCAGCGACGAGGACTTGCTGAACAACCTGAAAACGAAGAGAGATTGATGATAAAGAAACCTGCAGATACTCGGGGTTTTGTACAAGGTAAAGACCAGAATAATGGAGCTTTTGTTGAGGATGGAGAAGAGGTGGAACAAGCCAGCCGCTTGAAGCTTTCCAGAAGTCCTCTACTTGCTCCTCTGGGAATTCCATTTTGCTCAGCTAGTACTGGTGGTGCCCGGAAAGCATTACCTTTGTCAAACATTGGTGACTACATTAGCTGCTTCGATTCTGCCAAACTCTCTGATACTGAGACACTTAGGAGACGAATGGAGCAGATTGCAGCAACCCAAGGTCTTGGAGGTGTTACATTAGAATGTGCTAATACCCTGAATAACATGGTGGATATATATTTGAAGAGGTTAATCAGATCTTGTGTAGAATTAGTTGGAGCAAGATCTAGAAGTGACAAGTCTAAGTATCCCGTCCAGAAACAGCAAATTCATGGCAAGCTTATCAATGGCCTCTGGCCAAGTAATCATTTACATTCGCAAAGTGGTTGTGGCCCTGTGGAAGAACAGAGAGGAGTTCATTCCGTATCTCTGCTTGATTTTAAGGTTGCCATGGAGCTGAATCCTCAGGAACTTGGAGAAGACTGGCCTTTGTTGCTGGAGAAAATATCCATGCAGGCATTTGAGGAATAAGGTATCAAATTAATGCCTGGATTTGCCTTGATATCTCTGGGTTAGTCATTTTGGCTTGAAGGACTTGACAATTACACTTAGTTGCTACTGACAATGTCACTTCAAATCTTGCCTCTGTTCGGAGCCAAAGGACTTCCACCAATGAGATAAAGCTCGACCCTTGCAAAATGAGATGAGGGTTTGAGCATGAGACGTCTGTACATCTCCTGTTACAGAGTTTGTATGTGATCAGGGATTTTTTTACTGGCAACCAATGAAGGGGTATTTGAGGAACACCCATTGGTGGTTGCTCTGTTGTATGTTTAGCATTCTTGTTGGCTGTCAGCTGCCACGAGTCATGTAATTTACTGCCAAGATGAAGGATCGTGGAAAAGTTTTGGAGGGATACTGTTATCTCGGTTAGCTCGCTAAAGGTAAAATTTATATTATGTAAGAGCCCCAATGTTGCTCTGCATGTCTTTAGATTAAACTGGAATTCCAACATCAATAACACATTAACTTCTTAATGGCTTCTTGTGTTAGTTTGATTCTTCATATCCCCAATATGGGACACCTGCAAATCCCACTTCTGAACTTACATTGTGCTATTTTTAATAAGAATTCTCGCAATTTCATGCACATTGTGCGGGAGGCTGGAAGCCTCATATTCTTTGCTGTTCTTTTTATTCTTAGTTATGTATAATACAGATGTTTTCTGCTACTATTTTTTTGCCTCCATGACAAAACTCCAGTTTTTAGAAGGGGTTGAAACCCCAATCCATGTAAACTAGGGGATTAATATTTTCTACTTTAGTAGTGTGACCTCTGTTCTCCATGGCGTGACATCAAATCTTTTGTAGCTAGTCTTTGTATAGGCTGTAATTATGGAATGTATTGTTGATGCCTTCCTTGCACGCCCTTAAATTCTTTACTTGTTGTAAACTTTTATGTCTGCTATACCTACCCATAAAAAAAGGAAATGAATACTGCAGTTTGCTTCTTGCACTGAGTGTTGCTTTATAACTTCACGATATTGTTAGGATTTAGATATATTCCCCAGTGCATGGCCATTGCAATCGCTCTGATTTTTTTCCCCCCGTTTTCCTTTTGTCTGTTTTTGTCTTTCAGTATCATAGCTTGCTTACAATGCTTCTAGAGTTCTTTTGAGTACCGCCTCATGAAGAGGTTTTCTTTACCAGCTATCAGTAAGCACTTGATTTCGCCATAAAAATATGCGACGAGTGCTTTGCTTGTAATGGAATACAACCCTTCACAGTTTTTATGTAATCATAAACTAAAAAATAGTAATATCCTTATCTTTTAAAGCAAATATTAAGCGGTCATATCTGTTATGGAGTTATCAAACACAATACATTGTTATTTTCATCATAAAATAAAGATTGTTCCTGGTGTTTCGTTTTTGTTTGGGGAGGGGGGGGGGAATAGGAGAAGGCTTTTGATGGCGGATAAGTAGCTTGAACTTGTGTATTTTTGAGATATGAGGATTTTCGTTCTTCATGATTGGATGCTGTTTCTTTTGCAGATAGCAGCTTTATGGGCTGTAATTAGTGGGGTGTACCTTGCATGCCCTCTGCGTTTCTCTCTGGACGGCAATCTGGAGTAATTAACTACTGTTTTAATTAGGTGTTGGTTTGTGCATTACCTCAATTTTCTTCAGTTGTTTTTTTTTTTTTCCTTTTCCCTTTGGGGGTAGAGAAGCATGTATATGGATACAAAGCCATTTTGTTTTTTGATTAGAGAAGAGCTTTTAGAGTGGATACAAAGCCATTTTGCCTCAGGAAAAAGATGTAGGTTTGGAAAGGAAATATGAGTAATCAGCTTAGCATATGTATTTCCACTGAAGAACTTTCTCTGGAAGCTATTTTGTGAAACTTACATTGATTTCTTGAATACCCTGATCACGACCACCATTGACCTTTTCTGTACTTATCATGGACAAGTTGAGAGTTTGCTTAATATGGGCCTCTGGGCACATAAGGCCAAAAACTTTTTGGCTATCCTTTATTGCTGAATTTTCTGAAAAGTGGTCCACTTCCAAACAGTGTGCCTGCATTTTGTTGTAAATCGATTATGAGCCTGCTACATTTCTTCTCATCACCTTAATTTAGTTAATAACTAAACCTAGTTCCTGAGAATTGTTACTGTCAAGGACCTGAGTTTTAACATCTCTTCTCATTTATTTATTTATTAGTATTTTTTTGAATTCAGAGGTGGGAGAGTGTGCTGGAAGGAGGCATATGCCATTCCTAGCATAAAATAACGTCCCTTCTTATAATTTTCCTCTCTCAAGGTTACGGGTTATGGTTCAAGGATTAGATTTTCTGCTCACTCTATTATTACAACAGGTATTTGGTTTTGTGTTTAAATTGCTATTCAAGTGCCATGCATGTCCTCTGTTCAGCAGGATATTAAGCATTTGCACTTCATTGTAAACTTCTATTATATTTGCACTTGACACTGTTCATAATATATTTTTGCCTCCATATGTACTCTGTTTACAAAAGAGGTCGAATTCGGCCATTCGATGCTAGTATTTCTGCAGCAAGCATAACTTAACTGATGGAATTTGCCTTCAGTTTCCCTCTCTTATGAACAAAATTTCCCCCCACCCCACCCCCTTTTTTTGGGTTTTGTTTTTTTTTGGGGGGGGGGGGGGGGGAGAGGGTGAACTATGTTGATGAGTGGGGAGCCGCAGAAGAAAGTTTAGGAGTGTTGATGACTTACCTCTGCTGTCCACTTGCATGATTGAACTTTACTCCCTTATGCTTTTTTAGAGAAGTATGGAGAGAGGTAGTTGCTTGTGAATTTTTTAATGTTGGACATTGGACAGATCAGTAAATGTTACTTATACCTAAACTAGTGTGGTTGCTGTATCAGCCCACTCCACCTGAGGAAGCATGAGGGCTTGACATGAAGGTTGAACAAAATGCTAATAGCTCAGCACATATTATCTATATCTTGGTAGTCTGGTGTTGCATGTGGAAGGGGAATCAGCAGATTTCGAGGGGGTTACTTCTGTTCAGATTTACAGTTCTCTATTTTCAGGGGTAAAGTCACGTACATTTGGATCTCCTGAAACCCTGGTTTGGCAGGTCGATACTGAGGTTGCTGTCGTATTTTGATGCTTTTGTACAGAAGGATACATGTGCTTCATGCCGAGCAAAACTAGGCTTTTCTTGGGTTTGGGTTGACATCATGTATGACGTGTGGATTTGACAGGATCTGGTATTTGCTTATAACCCTGCTTTTATACCCGGCAACATGCCCATATATCCTACTATTGATATTCTTTTGTTATCTATGAAAAAAGGAAAATAAAGAAATTAATCTCTAATCAATTTAATTGGTAAATGACAATGAAAAGCGTATTGAATCTACCTCATGAAATGAAAACTTGTCAAACAGAGGGTCTAGTTGATGGTTTGGGTGGCTCAACTTTTCTTTCTGCAGATCTTACTGCAACTGTTTAACTGCTGTAGGAACTTGTGCCGTTCTTACTGTAAAGAACCCCTTTGTTCGTTCTTTGTTGCAGCTCCCCCCCCCCCTATCTTTTCAGACTAAATTGATAGCTTTCTGTGTTTAGGAAATATTTAGGTGCGCCCACATATTCTGTCGTATTTTAATTGTTTATTGATTGGCTGGTCCTTCCTAGAAAAGGTAGTCATGTTCTTCTTTAATTGCACCTTTGGAATGCAAAGGTTGAGAAATTAGAAAGTTCCTAACTCTGTTCTCAGATTCTATGCAAAATATTCTGCAGTTTTACTACTAATGTTGCTTGCACGGTTTCATAAATAGTGTCTGGAAATTGTATTCTTAGAGGGTTTATGCGTTTGTTTCTTTTACTGCATTATTCAATCCTATCAAATCAAAGAAGAAAAAGCAGATGTGTCTGGAGCATGAATGGACGTACTGAGGGTGGAAGCAAAATTGCCTAAGCTTGGAGAAAAGGTAAGTAACTATGGCGTTTGTCAGCTGAAGGTTCATCATGGTCACTTAATTATTGGGGACATTTTATTGGTCTTTAGCTTAGTTTTAAGATTTGGGGGTTAACGTCATGCTGTACAAGACTCCTGCTTTTGTATTCCTTATCAAAAAAAAAAAAAAAGTGAAGAAAAAAAACCTGCTTTTGTGTTAGCAGGATCTACATTGGGTTCTTGTTTCATCCTGCACCTTTATTTTAGCCTTCCTTTCTTTCCTGGAAATATTCAAGTTTTGATGGTCTTAGGATTGATACTTTGGGACTCGCGTCCATGTGGAACTGTTAAGTTTGACGGCTGCTTTACCTGTCTTTAATTTGACTGTCCTAAAAGGAGCTGCTTTGATGAGAAAGAAGACCTATGAAAATTGTCGTCTTATTTGATTCACGAGTGGAATGAGTTGGCATTTTTAACAAAGCCTTCCTTATCCATCACTTCCTAGCGTGGCATGCCTGAATTTTTCTGTTTAAGCAGTATTTCTTTTAGTCTTAATTTGCTTATGATAGCATCTGTTAGACAGCTGTAATCCATGCTGCCCGTGATTGGATATACATATGGAAGGTAGGAAATGAATCCTACTTGAAAATTGAAACAGTTACTGAATATATAAGATTGATATGCTCTTGCTTCCACGATGTCGTTTGACTTGTATGCTTTGTAACAATTCTTAGTAGTGTATGCTTGTCTCTTATTATTGCTATCTTCTTCCTTCCATAACTTCTTGGCTTTTAAAAATGTTGTAATTTCTCCAAAAATGGTTTTCTGTAAAATTTTGTTGGGACTTCTGAAAGTAGCTTCTCAGCTTGTATGGGTTAGGCTGTCTACATTTGGATCTATAAAGACCTTGCTTAGGTAGGATGGTGTTTTATGATTCATCTGATGCTTGGAAGCTGTTAGTGCAGGACAGAGTTGGTCGCCTTGCCATGCTTTTGAAGTATATGCAAGCTTGAAAGTCGCTAAAGAGAAAGATACTTTTGCGGGAACACTCCCAGGTAAGCCCTTTATTTGTTTATTTGGCGAGTGCCTATTGAGTACTCATTGTTTTCTTCACATGTCTGTATTCTGAGATTTATTTGTGCTAGGAACTTTTCATAGCTGGCGAGACTCCTGTATTTGTTTTCTTGCTTAAGCAATATCCATTCTCCTGCCCTCAGGCTGTTTTGGAATAGGAATAAAGGCTGTCGTATAGTCTGGTTAATAATAGTGAAGGTTGTAGTTTCCCAAGAAGTTCTCTAGGCTATTCTTCCTTTAAGCTGCAATGCATTACTGGAAGTTGCTGTCATGGTCTACTTGCGCTCTTGTGTATGTGCCCTACACTTGCATTGATCTGGCCAGGGTTTATTCATTAATTGTCTAGGCTCTCTTCCCCCTCGTGAAGTCTTTGGGTTGGGGATCACTTTTCTTATTTTGGTGAGTGATTGCTTTATGATGTTGTCTGATAGTCTGCTAGAACATCAAATAAGCATTTCGATATGTGCTTTCTCCTCTCCAATGAAGACAAGGCTTCAACTTTCGCTGCTCTTTCACCCTTTTTTTGGGGGGGGGGGGGGGCGGGATGACCTCTGCCTTTCAGCATGAATCATGATTATTATTTTTTTTTGCTTTTCTGTCATGTCATCTTCCTTTTCAACCCCCTGCCCACAAAAAAAAAGGGAATAAAAATTTTAAATAAAAATGAAATCCGTTTGGCATCTTCCTTACTGGAATCCAGGAAAGTTTGATTTGAATAGCCTGGCAACTTCACTGTGAAGTGGGTAATTGTTCTATTCATCTGGTTGCATGGGATGGCTTTTGTTTTAGAAGCAAATGCCTGAGTTTCTCAATATACAAGCATTGTGCCATTCATATATGGGTTTATTACAAATAATCTTTCGCAACTCTAGCCCTTTATTGGTGTTCAATTCCATGTTTCTCTAGACAATTATAAGCCGCATGATCCTGTTGCGGTGCTGAGTGGTCCAAAGCCTAAAATAGGCAAGTTTATGTGATAAGTGGTGATCTATGCTCCGGGCATATGTTTGTCCAAGAAGCATTCCTGATATTCATGTTCAAGATATGCTACTTTGGATCAGTTGAACTATGAATAATCACGTTGTTTTTTCATGTCATTGAAACACTTCAGGGTTCTCTAACAACCGCTTCACCATAGGACAACATAAAAGACGTCCGAGCGATTCTGTAGCTGGTGCTTAGCTGTTTTTTTTTTAAATTTTAAATTCGTGTTTATTATTGTATATGCTTCCCTATCTAACTGATGGAATATTGCACAGTTTTCATGGATTACAGTTTGGCCGAAGATCATAACTGTTTTTCGTTTTGGTTTCCTGAGCTTTTCATACGTATATTATTTTGGTATTTGAATCAGCTCCTGATAATGGTGAGCAGAAAGGCTCAAACCCCCTACAATCTGCATTCCTCTTCCGTCTTCTCATGCACCGTGATCCCGATTCCGATGCCTAAGTAGCCCTAACCAAGCAGAGAGCCAAGCCACCATCCCCAACTGCGATCCACTACCAGAGAATTCACAATCTTGCAACTGTGCTCCAGTCCAGACTACACCGTCATGTTTGTGTTGCCATTTGTGCTTGATGCCATGAATCTTTATCGTTTCCCTTTGTTGTCGTATCCTTCAATTTTTCTTCATTTGTAATTGGGCTGGTGTTTTATGTTAGAAACCAAAACAGTGTCAAGTGACAAGTCCTTTTGGGTTACTAGTTCCAACTTCCGAAAGCTTGTTTCTTGCATATTTGTAAAGATTAAAAGAGTGGTCAAAGTCGAACCATAAATTCAATTTTGAACTCATTTTCTTGGGTTATGCTTGGATAATTTCTAGAGGTGAAAACATATTTTTGCTTTTCTTGAATAGGACTGCCGGTTAAGTAAGTTGTTGTATGTTGCTTGATGGGTAATTATCATTTGTCCATAGTATCTGCTCTATGTTGCTCAACGAGCAGTCGACATTTGTCTATATTGCTTGCTCTTGCTAAACCTGCTTTATTAATTTTGTGAAGAGATCATAATGAACCAATAGACTACTTGATTTAGGTTAGATTCAGATCTACTGCAAATTTATCCCAGATAGAAATCATTATATTCGTCAGGCACATTCAGGTTGTTGCTGACTTGGTTGCAATTTTGGTTTGCTTATTTGGGAGTGGGTGGGGTTATATTTCAAGTCATTTGGATCTGATAATCGGGAGTGAATCAATGTTTCCAGTCGTAGCTGTTGACTAATAGCGTTCGTTGTGTGCTATGTGTCTACCTTGTAGTTGTCGGTGACAATGAAAAGGAACTTCTTTTCCTTTTGTAGTTGACAGAACCCTTATGTCATCTCCCACAACGAGTGTCTGGGATCTGGGGTTAGGAGGACGGAGGGAGGGGTGGTCGGTTTTATACTTTTATGCATGCTTCAGTTTCAAGTTCTAGATTATTAGCATGAACATTTAACTGGATTACTTGCTGCAGAAACCTCTGATCATTCCATTGGAATTGATCTGGACGGACTCAAGTCTTGCGCTATCAAGATTCAAAGGAAAGAATCAACCATGGTCGGTGGAAAGACAACCCTTGAAGTTGAAAGGTAAATTTTTTTACACTCATTATCTTGCCTCAAGTACTCGTCTCAAGTGCCCCAAAATTCTGATATGAGTAACCCTGATCTGAAAAACACAAACTTTTCTTAGAAATAATTGAATCTAACACCTTGTTCCATGTCAGGTTCTTAACTCTCCGACATGGATATGACAGAGGAACTTCCTCAACTTCCAATCAAAAGATTCCGGGTTCCGACATTCGAGTACACCCCCCCCTGAGGCAAATATTTCAGAATGTGCAATGTTCTGGTTCCAAGTAGCAGCTGTTTTGAGAATGGTAATCGTTTTACTACGAGTATGAGGTGAAAAGTGGCACCGGCAACATTCAAGTCGTATGGCAAATGATAACTCCGTACATTGTCTTGGCCGGAATCAACTCCATTCGGATGTCAAGGTATTTAGTCCCAGATAGGAATGTATGTTTAGTGATTTTGTCCCAAGTGGGTGAAAATGAAGTCATTGGCTTGGTTTCAACTTTTGGAGAGACCTGGAAAAATTGTTAGGTCCTTCCTCCATGTGAAACTAAGACAGGACAATCTAATCTTGTATCAACAAGAAAGACACTTGGGCCTGAAATTCAAATTATTGTACTGAGAAATGAGTGTAGACTCTTTAATTTTTTCAAAAAAAATGTGCTTTGCTTGGAGAAAAGAGGTGTGAACCAAGAACTATGTATGTTGAAGAGACGCACAGAATGTTTGCCTTAACAGATAATCTCAGAATATATTACGCAATCCTTTTAGAGCCTCTCTTCTCTGTTGTTCTAATGTTAAAAAAAAATAAAAAAAATTGAAGTCAGAACTTGATGCAGCATCCAGCATTTTGTAGCCTCGTAATCAATCTTTGGTCAAATAATTTCCTTTCTTTTGTTTAAGTGGATCGTTGGCTATGCCAATATGGATTGTGGAAATATAAAATCGTTAGCAAAGCAGAACACAAGCCCGTCTAGCTCAGCCGGTAGAGCGCAAGGCTCTTAACCTTGTGGTCGTGGGTTCGAGCCCCACGGTGTGCGCATTTTTTACGTGTTAACAAAATTGAATTTTGTGGAACGAAGTCTCATTCTCTCAGGTTGCTATGGTCTGTGGTACGATCTCAACAAATAAGTTCCATTCTGCCCTATGATTACAGTTATACTGTTATGATATTACTGCAAAAAAATTGTCACAATCTGGAAAGAAAAACTTTTTTTTTTCGCTTTTGCGACAATTATAATGCTAGTAATTTTCATTCATATGAATGAAAAATTCACCGCTATTGCATATTGGAAATCAAAAATTTAATGTGAACATGAATTTTATATCAACACTCCTCTTTTTCAATGGCAACATTGGAACCGAATAATATGAATTTTGTAGTGATAGCAAAAAATAATACAAACTTTTCTGTTGGCCTCCAAAAGTCCTTCAGAACAACGTGACGGTGTGTTCACATTGAACAGGATAACTATTGCACCGTCACACTAGCATTTTTCTATAAACTTGCAAATCCACACTGAAATTTTGTCACAAATACACAGAGCATAGAAGCAGGAGAAAATGCGAGAAGGGATTACTCATTCGACTACAACAGTGGAAATTTACAAGATGCCAGAGTATCTGATACTTTGCTTGACAAGGGTACCAAGTAAACTACAGACCCAAGGACGACCAACAAGAGTACTTTTCTACACAGAAACAATCACAGAACGAGTCACTGAAAGAGCAGATATGGGGTGGTATATTCATTTGAAAATAGGGCCCCCCCCCCCCCCCCCCCCCAAAAAAAAGTTTGAACTAAACTACTTCCGGTGACCAAGCCTCTATGAGGGCCTGGATTATTACTTGCATGACATGAGATGTTGTATGTACAAAATGAGGGCCGGGGGTGGGGGGGTGTAGAAGGATAGGGAAAACAATGAAAAGTCGCAAGGTTCAGGGCCGCGATGAAGGTGACGATGCTGCAGAGACCTTGCAGATAGGGCACCAGTTCTTCAGTCTCAACCATTGATGTACACACTCTACATGGTACCTGTGATCACAGCTCAGTCTGGCCACTTCCTCCCCATCTGCATATTCTTCCTGCAGTGACAGCATTCTGATTCAATAAGGCTTAGGGCTGTCGATAGTAGGATCAGACAGGATTAGCGGAAGTAACTCAGTGAGCTTGAAGACAAATAAACAGAAACAATGTCACTCAAACTCAGGCATAATCATGTCAGAGTGTTGATAAATAGGGGCTTGGAGTAGTCCGAGCAATGTAAACCAAATGTCAACAGAGAAGGCATGTCAACGTTTAATAGGCAGAGCTTCAAAGCTAAGATACCTAAGACACAGATCTTGCTGACCTCAGCCTTACACTGCAGAAGATATGGGGCTCTGTCAAGAATACTGAGACCAGTAGCCAATTTGAATGAAAGTCTGCTCAAACATGGTATATAATTTCAAAGACAATTGCTTCTCAGAAGGCTGTTAATGCCATTGTCGGCAAGCGTTTGCACCCAACAAAACTAAATGCGCAAAACTAGGTTGACTCAAGCTAGGTTTGATTCTCAGCACTAAGTGGGGTAGTATGTCAACAGTCAACACCACCACCACACCATACCAAACCTAGTTCATTGCACATCAGTGGGTCAGAAAGGGCAAGACACACATGTAGAGAGTCCTTGAGCCAGGCACAATAACAAGCACTGAAAAAACTAACCTGTAACCACATCATTTGACTTCAGTTTCAAATTTATGATTTTCACAGAAGATCACAGGTTCAAGTTTCATTTTCCCCTTCCAATGATTTTCACAATTACAATTCAAAAGATGAATGGAAAATGCTACTTTAGGCAAACAGTTGGTGGGAACCTGGCATATACTGCATGTGGTGTCATCCACATTCCCCCTGCCATCCCTGGTGTCCTGGTAGATGTGCTTTTTAAGGCATTCTGTCAGAGCTTCTTCAGGTACTCCTGTGCTTACTGTTCCCATCCTCTCCTCTAAAGCTAACAGCTCCTGTTGACATGCCAGAGAAACCTTAAAGATCCTCGTCCCACAATTAAGAACAAAGAATGCAAATCGAATTGATATACCACTGACATAAATCCCTTCGAATGATTAGACGTCTGTAATATGAAGTAGAATTGCATACCTCATATGACATATTATCAATATCGAGCCTCATGTCTCTGTGCTGATCATGTACGGCAAGCCCTCCTAGGAAAAGATTAGTCTCCAGAAGAAGCAAATGCTGCAAATCATGTGAAGTCACATAAGTAACAGAATCAGCCAGAGAGAAACAAAAAAAAAATAAATTCAAAAGAAGCTCGTATAGCTGGTGAGACAAAGATTACCTCATATGTTGGTTCTTCCTCTTGTCCAATCCGTTCCAGAGCTAATAACATCTGCATGGTGTCACAGAAGCTTCATCAAAAAACAAATTAACACATGGAAAATTAAATAGATCTCAAAATGAAGGGTGTGTTTGGTAGGGAGGAAATGGTCAGTTTCTAATTGTCCAACATTTGGCAAAACAAGGCAAGTAAACCATTTTTGCCTTTATAGCTGAAAACTGGCTAAATTTTGAGTTATGTGAAATTTGATTTTTCTTTTCCCCATATAAATAGGGCTTACATTAAGGAGGTTAGGTTGGTACTGTAGGTTATCATAGAATATCATTTTCTGATGTTCTACCAAATCTTGAAAAGCTTTTACTTTGAATTTATGAACCTCAAAACTTCCAAAGAAAATTATTCATCAAGAAAATCTTTTTCCCTGCCACCAAACACTCAACTGCCTCCATTTACCATAACCTGCAGAGTCCAAATCATGAAATTGAACATGAACCAAACACAGATATAATACCTCAGCAATCCCATCCAAGTTGAACTGTCTCAAGGTATCTCGGTTCATGAAGGAGCGTGCAAAGCCGGCTTCATAGGGACTGCCTGACCTGTTAGGGTGTGGATGCTCAGTGCCACTACCAGATCTACTAAAAGAATTCGCATGGCTAGGAGGCATTTGAGCAATGAAAGGATCATCAAAACTGAACCCAACTGCATCCAGGGATGAATCAGATTGAGGTGAAGGTGGAGTTAGAAGAGGAGACTCAATCATTGGCAACCGGTTCCTGTTTTCCTGATTTGAAAGCCTTGTCCTAGCATTTGATCGCCGAGCTCTAGCAGCAGCAGCATCGTTATCCCCAGCAGCATTCAACTCTAGTGTCCTCCTTGAATCAGATATGGATATCCCACGACCAGAATTATCATTCCTCCTATCATCCAGGATAAGTCCACTCATCTTCTTGCCTTTCACGGATGAACTACTCTCAGGCTCACCAATTCCCTTCCTACCAATGTCCCTCTTCCTACCCAAACTTGACTCTGTGGAGGAAGAAGAACCTGAAGGGACAAAATCTGAGACTAAATTACATCTTGGATTCCTCGGATTATATCTGCTAGCATCGGAACTGTTTTTTGCCGCTCGGTTAGCCTGTTTGAAAGCAAATGAAGAAGAACTTGCTTGACTATATTCGCGACCCAGTCCAAACTTTTGAACCGTTCCCTTAACAAATCTATTGGCAGGACCTGAGCTCTCTGCCGATGTACCTTCAGCAAGCTCATGATCTTCTGGCTCAGGATGAACCCTCAAATGGCCCTTCCCAGATGTGGGGACAGATTCGGAAATTTCCTCAGATTCGTCCTGGAGACTGCTAGTGTCTGAATCAGTGTCAACACGAGAAGGCAACTTTTTCTTCTGGTCTGAGAAAGATCTCCTTGAATTTATTGCAACAGGGGTTCTAGACGAGCTCCCAATGATATCCTTGCCATGTGCAGATGAATGGAAAGCGGATTTTGAGGTTTTTGCTTCACTAGGAGACCCGACTTGGGCACCTTTCATTGGGGTCAACCTGCTGCTGCACCCAACTCGACTGCAAACCTGAACATCACGATCTGAGTTGTTTTCAGCAGACTGAGCCGAGTCTCTCACAACAAGGCTGGGGCTTTTCCTTGATATGACAAGCCTACGAGCAGTTCTTCTACTAGAATATTCATCCATGTGAGAAGCCACAAACCTTCCGTTCTGCAGTATAATAAGGAAAGAAACTCTTTTGAATACCAAGAAACATGCCCAGAGACTTACTCATTGAATGTGAAGATGAAATTGGCAAACATGACCCTAAAACCTCTTTTGAATACCAAGAAACATGCCCAGAGACTTACTCAACAGAGAACCATTACAAAGATGCAACATGAAGTCATAAAACAAATGAAAATAACCCAGAATCTTCCTTTGGGGTGGGGTGGGGGGGTTCGCACATACAAAGGTTTAGCCAGAAGCAAAAGCAGTTCTAAGGGTAAATTTTGCCTGCAAGGGAATGGCTCATGACATTGAAGTTTGAACATAAACTAAGCACCAAAACAAAGAAGTCCATGAAGATATTCTTGTTCACACTGTCTAATCTAAGAATAAATTAATTTTAGTGAAACCATGGGACAGAAACAAGGTGAAATTGGCAAATTTGAATCTCATAGTTACTCTTTAAACCTTCCATGTCTTGTTTCTGTACAAGCCAGAATGGATTTTCTGATGCTGCCAATTTACAAATACAACAAAAATATATCCTTCACAAAGTTCTATCACGTACATATACGTATGGATTTTACATTGACCAGAGAACCCATGAAGGAATCACCAATTCCAATAGGTACACTCCAGTAATAACTACCCCAAATGATTTGATAATTTTCAAAGTATTAACCAATTCATATCCTGAATATATCATGGAGGTCAAGGATAGAAGCAAATTGTTTCAAAGCAAAGAAAATTCAGCATGCCCATACAGTCCATGCCACCTCATACTCTCTGGTAATCAGATGATCCAATTGGATATGACTCCAACATGATGCTTCCGACAAGCGCAAAAGCAAAACCAGGTCCACAAGGCTCATGGTGGGGCGCAAGAGGGCTAGACGTATGTAACCTTAACTGTACACGATATTTCTATCATGCTCCTAAAGATGGTAATTCCATGAAGAAAATCAATTACATAATTAATTCATAGCTGGAAACAAAACACAATAATCACATTAAAGCAAAACAAACACTATTTAAGGAAAACCACACAGGAACAAAAGTACAGATGCAACCATCCCTGCCTAACAATTAGATTCCAGAAATGGATAAATGATGCATAGGACTCTATTAAACTACAGCAGAAAATAGCAAGTCCTCCCAAAAAGAACCTCTGACATACAACAGCAAAGGCCATGCCAAGTACCAGAAGCAAAAGGAGAATTTCAATGAACAAAGTTCAGTGAAAAAAGGAACCAAGGAGAGAATTTTAGAAAGAAAAATGAAGAATTAATAAAAAAGAACAAAGACGGCAAAAAACAGTTGATGACGAACCTGAAATGAATTTGATCAGAAGTAATCAACTGAAACAACTAAAAAATTAAGGGCTTCATCACCAAAATCATAATCAACATCATCATCTTAAGAAGATTAACAGGAAATTAGGAAGAGAAGAGGGCTCATGTATTTCACCCAAAAAGAAGGCCTTCTCTTTTTCTCCCTATCTGCACCCTTTATTGCAGGACAGGTAAAGAAGCTTTCATTGAACAATTCTTTCAGAATATTTTTCCCATTTACTTATAATAAAGCAAAAATTCCTATAAATATGAGCGAGAGCACTTTTACCCGCAATTCAAGGGCCATAAAGATAAAGCCCCACTCCCCTTGAAACGTCAAATTACCAAACAAAACACCAGACCCACAAACAAAAAGAAAGTGCCCATTTCACCGAATCAAATTCACCATCATAATACACCATCAAGGGTTCTAAAAAACCTGGTTTTTCAACTGCCCACATCAGTAAATGAGGAGAAAAATGAACTAACAAGCACAGGCCCACCTCAGGAAAGCAAAAAAAGGGATAATAAACAGGGAAAATTATGAGAAAATTACCAATGATTGAGATTGATTTTCTGGGTTGTTTTCAGATAATGGCGAATCTTTAGGGATGCCTTCTGTCTGTCTCACCCACAACCACAACCACAACCACAACTTAACAGAAGAGAAGGTGCATTGCAACAACTACGTTATAGAGAGAGAGAGAGAGAGACACATACGTGTGATGGAAGATCCGATGCAAAACAAGGGATGGAAGGGAGAAAAATGGTGGGTTTCTTACAAAACCAAAGACAAGGAACGGGTTTGGAAAAACGAGACGCCTTGGAGAGGAGAGAGAAGGTGAGTCTGAGAGAGAGAGAGAGAGAGAGAGAGAGAGAGAGAGACCGAGAGGAGTCCTGGGAAGGTCAAAGATCGACGGCTTTCGGATTTAGATGTGAGCATTATTCATCAATTTTTACCTACCGCATTTTTCAAAAAAACTTAACGGAGTATTAATATGTTTTTTTTTTTAAATTTATCACAAATATTTATTATTAGTGTTAGATAATTTAACACAACTTAGTATATTTTGGCAATACTCAGTAAAATTTAGTATAGTTTAATAATATTTATTATAATTCATATAATTAGTCTAATAATATAAACAAATTTAATATAGTTCAGCATAATTCATCATATTTCATTATATTTTAGCAACTTTTAACATATTTCAACATGTTTTAAAATAAGTGCTAGTATTTCTCAAAAACGTGCCCTAGCTAATACAATAGTATCTTACCAATTATATTACGGTGTAATTCAATGCTTTTTTCTCTTTTTCTTTTGTTTTTAATTATTTCTAAACTCTTCTACTATTTTCTCCTTTAATCCATGATCCAACCATCGATCGATGTGTGGTCTGTATGTGTAAACCCAGATTTAGTATATAAATGTTACAAAAACTCTATTCTTACTAACAAAAAGTATAGTAAAAGCACACCAATTACCCACACATTATGATCGGTACCTTTTACTTTTCATCATTGGAATTCCCTATTTTTATAGTGATATTTCTCATATGATTATGCCAGATTATGTTATTAAAAATTCAAAATCCTTTTTTGTTTGTATACTTAGGATGGTTGTAAATATTTGTAAGGACTAGTTGAATATTAGGTGTAGTCATTGAATAAAACGGTTTAGAAGTTTTAAAAATAATTTTTTAGTATTTTTAATTTTTTTTTTGGCCCCATTGGTCAATCCTTTATAACTTACAATATTCCTTAAATGATGGTTTATGTTATTTTATAGAGGAAAAACACTCCTAAAACACTTTGTTGATGATTTCCTCTGCAACATAGGCCCTGTTCTTTTCGTTGGTAAATCCCAATTGACCAACTTCAATCAATTTTAATTCACTTCAACCCACTTCAATTTACTTCACTAACTTCAGTAAAAAATACCTACTTCAACTCACGTCAACTAAATTCCTACTATTTTAACCAACTTTTATCCATCATTCAAAAAAATAAATAAAAAAATCAACCCACTTCAACCAACTCTAATCTACTTCCACAAAAAATACTCATTTCAACCTACTTCAACCCACTGCTATCAATATCAACCAAATTCATTCATTTATCAACTCATATTTCTCAACGAAAAAAACAGACCCTTATTATAAAACAGTATGGACTAAAACTGTCATTTCAACAGTGTCTTAGGTGATGGTCAATGGATAACAAGCAAAGTCTATTCTTTCCCGAAAATTGTTGAACCATTTATATTCAATGGACAAAGCTCATGATTATATTGTGTCAATTGCTCTTTTAAAAATTCTGTTAAAAAAAACATTACTCTTTCAGAAAACACTGGCATTGCTACACCGTAGCCAGATGCTAGTATGCTGTATTTTAAAATATGTACATTGTACTATTAAAAAGTATGTTGAAACTGTATGGACTCATTGTAATTGGTTTATTTTAATTCTTTTTCACTTAAAATTCTCTATTTTTATGGTAATATTTCTCATATAGTTGTGCTAGATATATTACTATAAATGTAGTTTTCATTTTGTTGGTGCATCTGCCATGATTGCATGAAAAATTTTCCTTTTGTTAGTGAATTTTGTTGTTTTTCCTTCCTTAAAAGAAAAGATTTCTAACATTTCTAGAGGCCTACCAGGGGGAAATAACCAAATCAAGCTAATACGAGTAATATCTTGGATTTTTCTTAGGGTCGGCGACAAGCAATTAATTGGAATTTTTTCTATAAATGTCATAAGAAAAATTAAGAAAATTTATATTTCGTCTCATATTTGAAAGATATGTGAGGTTTATTATCTAATTATTAAAAGAAATAAGCCTAATTAGCAACTTACCAAAGTTTTTTTTTTTTTTTGTCAATTTGTTAGGAGGAATTGCAATAATGTGGTCCATGAGTTTGCAAAGCTTGCTTTTTAAACAGTGGGCACCAAAATCTGGGTAGACAAGGGACCAAGTTGTAACCTACTTTTAATCATGGGAAATAAAATTTGTATTCCTAATCTATAAGTTCAAAAACCTCCATCTTTTGATCTCAACCAACAAAAAAAAGAAAAAGAAATAAGCGAGAATTTAGTAATACATTTTTCTTTTTAGTGCATTATAATCTCGTGTTGATTAATTGTATCTTGTTGTATGCTCTAATTAATTGTCTAAAAGGAAAGTGGAAAGTAATTCATATTCCCATCCTCACATTTCAAAAGCTAAGGGCCTGTTCTTTTTGTGGGTAAACTTCAAAATACCAACCTTAATTCAATTTAACCCAAATCTATTTTAATTCACTGCCATTATTTTAACTTAGTTCAATTTATCACATAAAAAAAATTCAACCTATTTCACTCTTTTGCTCACCCCAATTTATCCACCAAAAGAACAGGCCGTATGCATAATGCATCACACAAAAAATGCAAGGTGCTTTGCAAATAATCCTTGTACAGTTGTACAATATGTTTGGAAATTTTAAAAGGCATGCGATTTCGTTCTGGACTATCATCACTGGAGTCTATGAATCTATTCGGTAAAATTAGCGGTTGAAATGAATGTGTTCGATAAATTTAGCTATTGGGTTAGCTAATCAATTTAAATTGACATAAAATGATATAAACAGTTTCCAAATATAAAATTTTCAAATAATATTTTTTGGCAAAAAAAATATGAAACGCTACTTCTGAATGCTAAAAGTGTTTGGTAATCAAAACACTAACTTTTCAGAAAGACTGCTTAAAACGTTGAATGTTATTTGAAATGCTAGTCAAAACACTAGATTATTGAATACTAAAAATTGGCTGATTACTGCATTAACGCTGTCAAAACACTAAACGCTGCCCAAAACGTTGTTGCCAAACACGACCTACAATTAACTAACTAGTTTGCAATTTAATTGTGTTGATGCAAAGCACGTTATGATATTTTGAATACTATAGTCCTTTTTTTTGTGGAATTCGAATGAACCACAAAGGGCAATATAATAAAATACAATAGGAGAAGGAAGAATCGAACCTGAAATCCAATATACCTAAAGCCTTAGAGGTGAAATGAGATCTTAATCTATGGTCAAAATTGTAGTCTTGGGTACAATAGATCCCTAGTTCGATTTTTCCTTCCCTCTTATATTGGATATTATAGTCCTAACTAATTATAAAACTTCAATATTATTCAGGGTTTTAGCACACAAAGGACGATATGAATATTTATTCCTAGTCTTCTTGGACTAACTCTTCTAGATAATGTTAGATAAGTTGATCTATACCCAGTCCAATAATTTCACTTCAAAGTGTGACTAGGTCAAAAAAATTTATCAATTATATTACTCATTTAGAAACACATTTTTTGAATATAAATACCAATAATGTCAAAGAACTAGTAGTGGTTGTACAATGACAAATGAACACAAACAAATTGAACCAATGTCACCAAGCTTGGAAGAACCCCCCCCCCTCCTGGGTCCACCAAACTTCATGCACTTGACTTTTGAATTTGTTTGTTATTATATCCTTATTTAATTACATTTAAAAATTATTATAGTCTCAAAAATTGGGGAAAAAGAGAAGAAGTCTTGCTCAAGCTGAGAGACATTGTTCCAAATGACATGAAAATTATAGAACTTCCTGTCATTTTCCGAAGTGTAGGTGCCAAGTCTGATTATTTGAATATAGTCAATAATATCACATAATTGAGAAATTTAAATATTCTCTATCATGCTAACTATAATTATTAAATACTTTTTTTTTGGTGCAAAATTAAAGTTTAATATTCCCAAAAGTTAAGATTTTGAAAGCGACTTCATGAACTTATCCACATTTTTCAAAATTTAAATTACTGATTTTATATTTGACGACGTAAATCTTGCACTAAATCAATTGTAATTGTTTTTTGGTTATAAAAATTTCATTGCAAGTGAAACTTCAGTCAATTACATGCTATTGGTTAATTACAACTTATTCATTATGCATGCAACCTTCAATCTCCATGGTATTTGGTTATATTTTCATGGCCCTCCTCAAATATTTATATCACTCAAATAAATGCTATTGGTTAAAATATTCTCGTTAGAAGGATTGGACAGTGCAATATGCTAGCGTTACCATTTAAAGATAGGGCGTCCTTAACTTAAAATCTGTAATAAGTTATTTCTGATTTAAAATTTCATTTGAAAATAAATTTTTAATCATTTGAAAATGGCCAAGAAGTTACCCTTCTATCTTATCATGTCTCTTGTATGAGGCTCGCTTATCTTAAATATTATAATTTATTAATTATTATATCTATTATTGTTTATTTATTAATTCACGTAAATGATTGAGAGAGGAATGGAGGACCTCATAGGAGAAGGGGCAAGAGAATATCTTAGCATCAAGATATTTTATTAATCTTTAAAGAGGATTCAGTTAGTATAGTTTCATAAATTTGTCGAGAATTATTTAAAAGAAAAACTAAATTTTTGTTGAGCCTATTTGTTATTTAGTAGTAATAAAATTATTTTGTCTTTAAAGAGGAAAAAAAGCACTAGAAGAAATTGTAAGTTCAATACTATTTACCAGACCTGTCCAGCGGTTGGTATTGAAGTGTATATAGAAATAGGTTTCTTGCTTGCCCAGCGGTTGGTATGTTTGTTACTACAATTCGTTTTTGAGGTTACGGGCTCGAATCTACAACCTATTGACTTTTTTTTTGAACTTTTTTTATTTGCATGCTTGAGCATTTTATGGGGTTAAACATTTTATTTTATATAGTTAAATAATCTATTGTATCAAGTTAAACATTCAATTTTACTCACTTGAGCATTTCCCGAATAACATGTTCATGAATGGTGCCACTATTAATTAAATTGACCATCTTTCGTCAAATTAGTGCAATTCTATACTTACTATCTGGCAACATTTCGTTATCAAGGCCCATTCACGACATTTTAATATAACTTAAAAACATATATAAAAATTCACTAACTCTAAGGCTCCGTTTGAACTTTGTAAAATTTGGTGGAAAGAAAAAAATATGGAAAGTAGTTTTTTTCCCCCCCTTGTGTTTGGTTTAGAGAAAATGACAAAGAAAAAAATGGAGGAAAATTAGGGGAAAAAGTTGTTAGAAACAAGTGATGAAATTTTCCTCTTAAAATTGTGAGGAAAGTTCGGGAAAAGTTTCCAAAAGAATTCCTAACCTCCTCCAACATTTCATTGCTTAGATGATATCAACATGATTCAAGTAATTCATCAATATTCAAATTTCTCATCCAAATTCTTGTATTTTTTCTTCAATCCAAACAAGAGAAAAAAAACTCACTTTTTTCTTGCTTTTTTTTCTTCAGCTTTTTTTCCACCAAATTTTTCAAGGCCAAACAGAGCCTAAGTTTCTACAGTCGTCGGCCAATTAAATTCATGGATCTTAACAAATCAAACTAATAATATGATAAAAAAAAACATTTTATAATTGACAATTTCATTCCTTCTATCTTACATAAACTATGATAATAACTGCGCACGACACACACATTTAATGGACTAGTATAGTGGAAAGCAAAATGATAATGTCAAGTTACAAGACACTCCTTTTTGACTTAAAAATTATAGTATAGTTTATTAAATTAAAAAAAATGGTATGATTGAATCGTGGAGGGTGTTCTTACTTGTAAATCGTGTGAAATCACTTTCTTGTTCATAAATTTCAGTATTATAAGATTATGCATAAGATGCTTTCGTGAATAGGGTTTGTTCCAATTAGGGTGTCATTTGTACTACTCGTCATAACCAACAAATAACAACACTCCACAATTTATAATTAATTGTAACTATTGAAAATTTGGTAATATTAAATTAAATATAATATAAATTTTGGTTAAAACATGACAAGACACTACTTATTCTATTGAAAAAACAAGACACATGATTGTTAGTAAAATATCTTTGTATAACTAACCTATTTTGATTGGACCTTTTGTATTTTGCATGATCCAATCATATTTTTACTGTACTAGAGTTAAGATATTGTTGACATATAAACGGTTATAACTATTTTATTATAGATTTTTTAAAGGGCAGTAAATGTCAAATTACTTCAATCAACCTATATTTATATATTATTGCATGGTGACCTTACTTAAGACCTTAATAGGGGTGTTCAAAACTATCCGTAACCAAAAACCCGAACCAAAAAACCGCGAACCGACCCAAAATATTGGGTATCCGAACCGAAATATTTAAAATTTTTGGTTCGGGTACCCGAACCGATAAATTTTTTGGTTTTCGGTTTGGATACGGTTCAGATGTTTCATAATTTTGGGTACCCGAAAACCCAAAACTTTTTTTATTTTATATTCTTTTTGAGATTTTTTTTTTAATTTTCTCTTCCCTAAAGACTACATATCCCCAAGCCCCATGAAGACAAGGACTTTGAGTTTTTGACTTTGTTGCATGGTTTTGTTTAGATGTCTAGGTCTTCTATAAGACTTTGTTACATTTGGACAATGGTTTCGGCATGAATATGATGTTAGTAAGGTTATGTCTTATGGAGGTGTGAAGTCGTTTAAATGTGAATAATAGTAACGTACTGTGTGGTATTGCCATATTATATGATAATATCATGTATTAGTTCCCTTTGGGTGTCAAAAAAAATTATTAGACAAAATAGGAAAAAAATATTTTTAAAAAATTGGGTTATTGGTTAACCAAAAACCTGAACCGAAATTTTCGGGTACCCGAAATAATATTTTGGTTCGAATACGGTTCACCATTATGCCGACCCGAAATTTCGGGTACCCGAACCGAAATTCCTTTTGGTTCGGGTACTCGACCCATGAACACCCCTAGACCTTAAGGTTACTAAATATCAAACTACTTGTCACTTGAACCAATATATATTTATAGAATGGCTAAAGTTTAGTTAGCATACCTAGATTCAAAATTTGCCCTTATTTTCCTCCATATTCAAACTTAATTTTATTTATGTTTGTTATACTAATGAAAGTAAATGGCAGCCCGGTGCACAAGCATCTCGCGTTCACGCAGGGTTCGGAAAAGAGCCGCACCCCAAGGGGTGAATTGTTTGTTATACTAATGAAAGCTGGAGGGGAAATATAGTTACAAAGTAATTAAAAATAGATAAGATTAACTTAGTAATGTGGTAAAGCTTGGCTTTGAGATAAACCGCATTTTAATATAATTCTAATTTTTCAAACTTGTTAAGTTTGAACTTGAAATGGAATTGAACATAAGTACAACCATTTTCAACATAATGTGTGATAACAACAACAACAATAACAAACTTCCAGTGTGGGTCCCCTTTCGCGGGGTCTGAGGAGATCCAATTGTAGGCAACCTTACCTCTACCGGTATTGCTACCCATAGAGAGGTTGATTCCATAAGACCCACAAAAACAGTTTTGTGAAAAAGGTTTATAAAAAAAACGATTGCAAAACCATATACCAAGTAAGAGAAAGAGGTAGAGAAAATGTTCCGGATGGCAAATAAAGAGGGAGCAAAGACATACCTCAACAAACCAGTGGCGCTTGTTTTTTATATCATTATGAGCCAGTCCTATACAAGGCCTAGCATAAATATTTGTTTTTTAAAAAGTGCTTGGTATAATAACACAGGTTGGTTCAAGTGGTTTGACACCTGTTTTTCTCAGGCAAGGTCTCGGGTTTGAATTTTGTGAATAGAGAAAATGTGTAATGAGAGAGCTCTACCCCTTATTGTGCTAACAATATCTCGACTCCTGTGAAATAAAATATCTAAGACAAAAAAAAAAAAAGAGTGCTTGGCATAAATATTACAGCCCACAGCAAACCCAATTTCAGCCAATCATTTGACCCAAAATGATGGGAGAGGGAAAAAAAAAAAAACAGATATAAACGCGTGAAGTCACCGCCACGAAGGAGAGTGACAAGGAAAAAAACCAAAGTCAGCAATATCCGGACGATGGCGTTGAAAAGGTCAACGGCACGTTCTATCCTAGTTGGCAGAAGTTTATTGGTCAATTGTTCTGGCGCGTAATTTCCGCGCCACACCTTTTCTATTTCCCTCCATTTTTATCTTTTTTTTTTGGCTATATTGGTATTTATCCTTTTTTATTTGAATTAAAATTTAGGAATTACTACTAATCATCCAATCAATGCACAAATAAAAATTTAGGAATCACTACTAATCATCCAATCAGGGCAACAAATGTCCTGTCCGATCCCTTCTCTCCCCCTGGCCTGTCTCTTTTATTTTCTCTCTCTTGTGGCCTCATCTAATCTCCTTCACATCTCCCTCCCTCAATCAACTTCTTGTTCCTCTTCCTAATCTTCATATCCATTTACACATGGATTTGTGGAGGCCTTCATTGTTTTGTTGATCACAACAATAAAAGAATTCGAAAAACAAAAGGTATTAATTTATCTGTTCTGGTATGTATATCAGTCTCTTTGATTATCTGATCTATATATTTGATGTTTTCTTTCTTGTAATACGTATTGATGACGACGTTGATTGAAATTTTGTTACAAAAATCTATTTGCGTGACTCTGTATGCTCTCAATCATAAAATGAGCAAAATTTGATTGTTCTGAATTTAAATTATTATTCCAAATTTTATTTCCTTTTAGTGTTCATGATTATTTGGTTCTTGATATTTACGTGATTGTTGTGTCTAGATTTTGATCTACATTGACTTTGACTCACCATATGTTTGAAGAGTGAAAGGGTCGATTGACAATGCAACATACATCGATTACTGTTCTTTTTTTTTATGCAATAATTTTCGTTGAATTTTGTACGAATTTCTTCGAGGATCTTGGATGTTTAAATTATTCCAACTAGTGATATACAACATGAAATGAAATTGGCTTGAATTCAATTGATTTCTTTGCTGTCCTACAGGTTGATGAGACTAGTGCCGTCTCCTTTAGATGTTTAAATTACCTACAGGTTGATGAGACTAGTGCCCGTCTCCTTTAGATACAAGTACCAATGTGTCATTACTATCCTTTGTGATTCATTTAAATGAAAGAAATAAAATCAAATCTAATGGCGAAAATGGATCCTTTATAATTGATACATTGACTTTTGTAGAATACATATGCAATGTGAATGGATCCTTTGGTACAATGTATTTGCATCTAATGAAACCAGCAATCCTTTTCAGCTTTTTTCTTCTCTATTTCCTTATTAAATTTTCAGATAGATTAACCCGGATAAGAATCATTAGACGAAAGATTTTGAATCCTAACCTTCATTATTAGGCCGGGACATAAATGATGACGAGATAAAATGAGCACTTCAAAGTTGTATTTCTCTTTGCTGTCTTACGTTTTGCATTCATCTTCATTTGGCAAGTTTTTTTTGTGCAGGTCCAATTTGCATTGTAAATTGAAAGGGAACAACTAATGGCAGCAACAGCAAGAACAGGTGCTACTAATGCTGGGAGGGATCAAAAGACAGGCACATCTCCCTCTTCAAGCTCTCCTTTTGGGAAGAAGTCAGCAAGAACCTCTTTATCTTCTTCCTCTTCTTCTTCTTCTACAACTGGGAAAAATAGCCCAGCCATGGACCGAAAGCAACCACCAAGCTACCTTAGACCCACCAAGAGCTCGAAGAACCTTGATCCCTCTCCGGTCCCTAAGAGGTCAAACACTGACTCGTCTGCTCAAAAGACGACCACCTCTAGGAGGAGATCATTTGACCGACCTCCACCTGCATCCCAGGTCCAAAAGGCCATCCAGGGTCCCCCTGGGGCTCGAGAGGCCAAGACTCTTCGATCATCCTCCTTTTCTATCAAAAGCACTAGTTCTTCACCCTTGTCTGCTAGAGCAAGCCTAGAGAGGCAGTCTAGCCTTGGCAAGGCCCCGGTGAGGGATAAGAAGGTGGAGCCTCAGTTGTCCAAGTTAAGGAATGTAAATAGGGGTGCAATGCCCTCCAAAACGGTCCCCAAGGGATCAAGCAAGCTTGCATTGAACAAGAAGGGTCCTAAGAGCGTGACCTCAGAATCGAGCAATGAATGTGACAATCAATCGGTTGAGCATTTGGTGAGTGATGATGAAATAGGGTATGTTCATGATAAGAGTCAAGCTCTACCGGAGATCTCAGAGATGCCTGATAGCAATGAGGAGCTCAAGGACCCTACTAACCTACAACTAGAGCCAAAACATGTTGAGGAAGAACATGTTGAGGAAGAGGAAGATCAGAAGGATGGGGGTGGTGAGGGAGTGCAAAAAGACATAACACTCAATGAAAGTCATGATGATCATGATGATCATGAAGAGGAGCCAATGGTTGCTGAGGAGGTCACAGAGGAGCCCGCACCACAGGAGATCGAAACCCCAGAGAAAGAGGAAGATCAACCAGCTGTCGAGGGCCAGCCAGAGGTTCATCATGAGAGTGTTGATGAGAAACCAACTGCTGAACAGCAGGCGCAGGTTCAGAGTGAGGAACAGAATGTCCAGAGTGAGGAGCAGAATGTTCAGGGTGAGGAACAGAGTAATCAGACAGGGGAGGGTGCAGGGAACCAAGATGAGACTGATGAGGAGCCGCCAAAGGTGGAGCCCACGGACACACCCCTGAAAGAAAAGGAGGAGGAGAAGGAGAAGATGGAAGAATTACCCGCCAAAGAGGCAGAAAAGAGTGAAGAAAAAACAGAAGTAAAAGATCAAAAGCAAAGTGTCAGAGGCCCTTCTCCTCTTGCAAAGTCACAATCTGCAGGGAAGAAAGGAAACCAGGCTTATAACGATGTGATCGAGCAAACTGCAAGCAAATTGATGGGTAAGAAGAACAAAGTACTGGCACTTGCCGGAGCCTTTGAAACCGTCATTTCCTTGCAGGACAGAAAGAATTAAACCGAATCATTTTGAGTCGTTGAAAGGGGGAGATTTTCATTCTTTTGAGTTATATACACTAATAGTTGATGTAAACTTATTCAATTTGTTTGTTATAAAAAAGTTCGACACATTGCTGTTGTGAGTTGGGCATACCGTAAAATGAGCTAAACTCGAAGCTTGGACAGGGTGCTGCCAATGTCGGTCCATATATGTTCTCTAAAATTTTCAAGGAAAGGGTAGGCCTAAAGCTAGGTAAGAGTACATGATTACGACCTTTGTTAAACCCTACCATTGCATGGTATACAGCTCGTATATGGGTTAGGTCAGGACAGGTCTATATCATTTTTCGATGAGGTTGTTCGAGTTCATGTTGGATTTGTTCACCATTTGGTTCTACAACGTCTTGTTTGGATAATATCGATGCTCAATGTGGTCACCTAGGGTATACTGGCGTAGCCTAAGTTGAATCATATCAATGATCATTATTAGGATCAGTTTAGATTATGAATTAGTTGCTACTAGGCAGCCAATTTCAGGTGCAGCCAATCTCACATAACTGATCTTGGGTTTGGTCTGAAATCAAATATCAGGAAAAACCAGATCAGATTACGAATCAGTTTTGCCACGACGAATGTGTGATCATAACAGGAGCCAGGAAAAACAAAAAACTAACAGACAATAACATATGTACCAAATTAGAGGGATTTCAAGAACCAATTCAGGGTTTTTGAAACACATAAAACTTCAAAATAGATAAAATCAGCATGACAGTAAATTCTAGCTCATAAAACAATGTAAAAAACAGAATTACAGAAGCATTCTTTGGCAATAATTTTCCTTAAGCATTCTAATATTTCTCTTTATAAACTATCTCCCCTCCAAAAAAATCAAAAATGAAAAATCACACCCCATTGTTGTCTGAATTTCTGCAATATCTAAGCTCCAAAGAAACCTGTCGTTCCATTCGAAGCTGGCGATGAAAATTCTCAATAAAAACATCTGCCCTTGCATCAACATCATCACCGACATTATTCTCATAATCTTGACTGCTTCTTATCCTTGAAAAGCTCCTCCATGAACTAAGTGATCCTCGTTTCGAGTCGTCTGAGAAGCCCCTAAATGACAGTCCGGGTTGATCTCCAAAGCTCAAATGGCGCGAGTAAGGCCTGTTTTTTTGTGATCGAAAGATCGATGCCAAGTTCCTCCAATGGTTTGACGTGATGCTTGAGGTCAGGATGAAGTTGAGCTTGTACACAACCTTCTTTAGGTTGCTTATTAACACGGTCCATTTCTTGGTCTTGTTTGAAGAAGATTTAGACGCACCCATTGTGTGTTTTTGGGTTCTAGGAATGAGTTCTTGGGGCTCAAGGCAAGGGGTGTTGGTGTATATATATAGGGAGAGGCTGAGAAGTTTGTGTTGTAAGATACTCGGTTTTAAGGTAGCCAGGATGATGTGAACAATGCGTGTTGAAATTGGTTATTTGATGGTGAGTTACATGGAAGTGATCAATGTTAAGAATTAAAGTTAAAGGTGATGGGACTCTTTAATCTCACAAGATATTTTCATTTTCGGATTTGTATACTTCTGATTTTCGAAGGAATAAAGCTGATACAATATAATTACATGTAGGAATTAAGGAGAACTGAACGTGCAACATAACGTATTATGCTTCAATTTTAAACAGTAAGAATTTAATACGGCATCCATTCCTTATCAATTACTTAATTATTAATACCATCATTATTATGGTTAAATATATATCGTGTTAATATTGCTAATGTCCGCTCTCTCTCTCTCTCTCATAGAATTGATATCCTCGAGTAGAAATATTTTTTTTAAAAAAAAATGTATATATAGAATTTCTCTTATCGGATTGACCTCTTGCTATCCTACGCACATTAATCAAATTTTCAGCCTTTAAATAACTTTATTAGATTAGACAACTTTATCCACGATAAATTAATTATTAGATCTATTATGTTTTAATCGATGTATATTTAGAAATGACAATAAATAACAAGTATAAGCAAATATATCATGTCTCCAATAAGCTAAGACAGCCATAAAAGTACTATGCATATTGGTTGGGTGGTAAAAAAAAAAAGAAAAAGATATGGACCTCCTTTCCAAAAGTCACCTTAGAAAATAAAGAAAAAGTTGGCAAGGGTTCAACATGTTAAACCAATTATTAACTTCTAAGTCGCATCCTATCACTTGTGGGGCCAAGATTAGTATTCTTCTGGTCTCAATATAGCTTATTTTAGTGGTGATTACTGATTAATAGACCGACTTATTTAATATATCTGATTCCATTCCAACCTTCTATTATATAGCATAGAACAAGGTTCAACAGCCTAGATATATGAGTTAAGACTAGCGAACAGATCTTGTTGTGATATGAGGAGACCATCTGTATTATAGAATCGGACATGAGAGTTTCTTCTCATCTAGCTCCCCACGAATGAAAAAATTTCAATTTTAATTGAATATGAATATTTAAAAATTGAATTCTAGTTAGAATAGAATTCTAAATTAATTTATAGATTAACATATTATAAATTTAAAAATCAATAAAAATGAATAGAATAATAACATTGAATTAAGATATACATGTAATAATACACTAAATCAATAGATTCCTTGATATTCATCAGGTTCTTTGATATTTATCTAATTTATTTGATATTTTTTTATTTGAGTAGACAAGTATATCTTTTTCACCTAAAACCTTGGCACAGATCTAGGCCTTTTGATCGAGATAGAAATGATTCTTTTTATTTAACCGATATGAACATCAAGAATTATCTCATAATAAAACCAGCTGCTGTTCATATCTTCTTGATTGCTTCTTCTCCTTCTTTCGAGTTCTCTTGAAGGCATAATATTGAGAATGCTCATTGAATGACCAATTCCAAGATCTCAGATCGATTGGTTTGAATGTATATAAATTTTTTTTTTTATCATGTTAGGACATAATTTTTCCTAACCTAAATGAAAATTTTATCGTCGTATTCATCTTATAATAAAGTTTTACGAGACAATCTAATCTAATAATTACTATTTCTTTCAGGGTGGAGGGTTCTATTTTTAATCCTCTAGGCGGGTATTATTTGAATTTCATTTTTCATGTACAGACATAAATCATTCAATATATAAAATAAACATAAACCGATTGTTTTATTGTCCGAAAGTGGGTTCAATTTCTTTTTAGACCATTCATAATTCATTTTTTAAAAAAAGAATTTAATTACAGAATAATCTTTTCTGTAAATAGATATTGCAAAATGATACATGTCTTGCCGTAAAATGACGCATAGATATAATGATGGGCTACAAGTGCATCCACTTGGGATGAAATATATCGCCTACTTTCATGTATAAGCTAATGCTTGCAAGAATCAAACATCTAGCTTTCAGTGCTTCATCCTATCCGTTACATAATCCCTCCCTACTTTCTGTGAAAGCAATGCGTGAAGATTTATGCCAATGCCCCTCTTCTAATTTCAAGCAAGGGATTTGCTTGCCTGTGGGAATATCCACAAAGCCTTGCTAAAAAGAGAGTTGGATTTAGATAGCTTCATTTTGATCGGGAAGTTATTACATATGTTGAGTATATTATTACCATTATTGTTGTTGTTATTGTCGTCGTTGTTTTCGATTATTAGATTGAGTATAAATCCAAATAGTTAAAAAAGTTTTACGGGAAAACACGAGCAGTTACTGGACAGTCTAAGCCTTGGCTAATATAAGATAAACATAGAAGATGTGTATCACAGTATCATACGAAATGTTGTTACTACAAGCAAATTGTATTTGTATCCATACCCAATTTGATCATCTGTAACGCAGGGTAGAATCATGGGTTTTGAAGGCTTACATTAGATTTTCATAGAAAACACCTAAATTTATTCATGTTTACCCAACTGAATATGCCAACATATAACTTCTGTTTGCTGTAAATTTTATATACAAGTGTTGAAATTTTTGCTAATTTCATACTTAATCCGCAAAACTAGTTGCCAATAAAATGGCAAACAAATACCATACACAACGATATGCTTTCTGGGTAAAATTTACAGAGCATGAAGGGGAGAAAGATCATTTAGACTTCAGATGTATGAAAATGATTTCATAAGGGTCTTACATGTAGTGATGAGGTTTTCCCAGGAAATTTTGATGGAGGCACAATAAGCTTGCTCAGTTGCTCAGAAGTAAAAACTCCGACAGCCCTAGAGCCATAAGAGCTGTACATGTTCCTGGATTTCACGACGATCACCATTTTGTGACGCTTCTCCAAAATCAGATCGATTGCACGTCCTGCTGATGTTGAAGCTGCCACACAAGGAGGAGGACTCTTCATCATCGCTGAGAGTGGTGAATTCAACTGCAGAATATTGCCACAAATTACATATTTAGTTGGCAGACGTATCGAGTAGTGTTCAACATCTGGTTTACAAGGGCTTTGGTATTCCTACAATAACAACACAATCCAATAGGAGCCCTGCCTGATATGGTGCGTGGCCGTATGGGAAGCCTTCCTTTTGTTCCTGCTAAACCCAGAAGACTGTTTCCATTCCGAAGTGACTACAAAGAAAACTCATTCCAGTTCGGTCCTTTTTGGGGAATAAGTTTGCGAGTCATTTACAAGCGACTCTAGGAGAGGCAGTAACAAAGACAAGCAATTTAAAGTACAACAGTGAGAAGATAGTACTGGCACAAATGCTTTGGTATCATGGTATCTACAGCGGGTTAGTAGCGAAAATTGATTTCAATATATAAATCAATAGGTTGAAAGACTGCAAAGTACAGACTCGACCATAGCAGTGAGCAGGGAGCCTGGTAGAGGGAGTCAGGTTTGCTAATTCATACGAGATACAGGGACATGGCCAGCTACATACCTTAGCTGCGCCTATTCAAACGACTACTTTTTTTTTGGAAAAAAGATTTTAGATCGAGATTATGATGCACAGATCACGATGAGCTAAAGCATTCAATATAACTATGGTCCACACAACGCAAGCACCAATTAGGTAAGAAACTCCACACTAAACATTCAAAACTGAGAAGGCATACCTCAGTGCAGTCTTCACGGTGCAATAGCCCCACACAGTTGCCCCAGTCATCTATAATGGGCACAACAGACTCCTTAAAGAATCGCATGATCACTTTCTTGAGTTGTAAAGTAGCTAGAAGAGGCCGAGATTCTTCAAATGGAATCATGATATTCTCTATAGGATCATCAACTGACACCTATGAAATGAAAGTAAAAAATAAAGTATACAGCAAATGAGAACCAAAGCTCAGCTAATTCGAGTGGAGTATAAAAACCAGTCATGCAAGGACAGTGTACATCGATTTAAGATCAGAGAAAATGAAAATATGGAAGCCTGTCAATTAAGTTTAGGTAATCCAAATACTCTTCCAATTAAAGACGCAATAGCCGTAGTTAGAGCAGTTATTGGCGTCCATTGATTATATTAATCTCCTGCACTACACATTTTGGGTTTATTCAAAAACACCAGCATTAGTGCATCACACCCATTTTCTTTTCCCATGGACAATATCTTTCTTTGCCCCTCTTTTCAGAAGGAAAATTATAAGCTTTTCACGTTGGCATTCTACTTCCTTGACGACAGCATTCAGAAAAAATTATGTATTCAGAGACTGTTTGCTAGAATTTTGTTATCCAATCCTACATATTAGTAGTAACTGAATTTTGTATTTACATTTTTAGTTCTCAAAGTAGTCATTGTTTTCTGAAAAGAAATGGAAAACATGTTAACAATTTTCATGATTGATACGCATCAATAACATTCACTGGCTTCAGAGAAATTTAACCATGAATATGCTAATCAAATGAGACAGCAACCTCAGGCACGAATATATGACTTCTGCTCCACGAAGTCAGTATTCATTAATAAAGTCAGTGGTTTTCCCCCAATCCCTTTACTGCAGGGGACTGTGGGGGTAACAGCTTCCTTCCGAATGCCCCAAGTAGCAGTTGAATGACAACACTTTAAGTGGGCAGGTGAGCTGAATACTGCCAGACCAGCTCTACAGCTGTGTTACATTGTTACTTGACTCTTCATTTTGTGTCATTACCAGCGTCAGTCATCAACACTTGGACATGGATGCTCAAACATTTGTTTTGGATCAAAATGTGAAGAACTTTCTACAAAATAGCCGAGTCCAACCAAGGTCGGATACTTCACATTCAATAGGGGCATGGCCAACTTTGAGTAACGTACGTTAGGGATATTAAATATGCTACAAATTTAGCATGTCAGTACGGTCAAAAGCTCTCAGTAATTATAGCATGTCACTAAAAATGAAAACTAGGCAACAAAATACCTGGGGAAGAAAGTAGGGATGAAATATGGACTGGGTTAAGCCCAACAAAGCCTCCAGCCGTACAGCAGCCTGCATTAGTAAAGGAACATGAGAATATAGATACACATATCATGTAACATGGAAACATATAAAAATAAACTTTAACAATAGACCACCATAGCCAAAAGATGTTGACAGCAGAATACTGTCTAGCAAGAGAGGCTTATCAAGGTGGTGTTAGCAGAAACTATTAACCCAGTTGTTCACGTTGAACCACCTTTAGCCCTCACCACAAAACAGAATAGCTATAGAAAAAAAGCATGCCCTCGAGCTGCTTTTTTTTTTGGGGGGGGGGGGGGGGGGGGGGGTTGTAAGGCAGTCAATGCAGGGATGTAGCTTCTGAGAAAAAGCATAGAAACGTTAATATTGAAGTGCCACTTACCATGCCTCCTGGAGTTGTCCACGATATTCCCTTCCATCTTGCATTAACATATGAAAGAATTTGTGCAGCCAATTCAACCTGCAGAAACAATAAAAATAGCAATTATTGAAAAAGACAGTCAGAACCCTGTGAAACACAGAAACACTCTACTCAACTCAGGAGGCATCCATATTCCAGAATCCAGAGCCGTTACAGACATACGAACCTGGCCAGAATTTAGAGCAGCTTCCATTAGCAGGTGATCAGCTTCCTCTTGAAATGCAGGAATGATGGTTCCTGAAGAATCCAGCCACATGCGCTTGTGTAAATTCTTAACCATTGAAAAATCACCTCTGCAAGCCAAAGCACGCATCAAGGAAAGATAAAGATGAGGCTTCGGCCGTAGATCTGAATTCGCTCCAGTCTTCTTCAATATTTCCCCATACAAACACAGAGCAGCTGCAAAGAATGCAGGTTGTTGTTTATACACAGCAGTGGCAATCTACTTCCTACTTAGACCAGACAACAATGTTGGCAATTTCAAAAGAATGCAGATCCCACGAAAGAGGAATTACAGTTCATTCAACAAAAGCAAAATATAACTCTCTAAGTTGATTTACATAAATGGACAATTTCTCCCCTATTGTTTTTTTCCTTTTGGACATGCGAGGATGAAGATCTGTCAAAGGACAAAATCCTACAAAGATACCAAACTATGTGTCCCCCAAAAAGCACGAGATAAGAAGGTAATAAGGCTTTCCAATTCTTCACTAAAAACCTTGGGTTCCTCCTTTCCAGTAATAATGGAAACTACATTCCTGGGCAGATTAGTGCCACTCGAAGCACAGAAACAGCAAAAATGGGTCTCATAAAATGAAGATAGATAATCCAACAGGTATTGGAATAAGCACAAGAAAAATTCCCTCACTGCACACCTGACTGAAAAGCACCTTCTTGCCTAGCTTGTCTTATAATCCATGAATGAGAAGAAGGGGGGCAATCTTGAGATGAGTGCATGGAGTAAAAGTTACTGTACACAGGTTTCAAACCTTTGAAGACTTTAGCCTTAAACTATCCACAACAGCTTTTTGTATTGAAGACTTTAGTCTTAAACTAACAGCTTTTTGTCTTAAAAACTTTGGTTTTAACTTTGATGGCTAAACGACACCCCACCCCCCCAACAAAAAAAAGAAAAAGGCAAAAGAATCCATGGCTAATGGTTAATACAAGAGACGCTTCAGAAGCTGAAATTCTTCCACGATCTCACCTCCGTGCTCTCTTCTTTCCCTCCTATCAATTTCAGTAACAATTATCGAACTCTGATTTAAAGTCTGGTGGGAAACAAATTGTCAGTATCAACTTAACATCTAAATTGTGCTTTTATTTCCCAAAATTCTCTAAGTGTCAGGCCCTCTCATCTCTTTCTTCTCAAAATTCCAGAACAATTCACAGTTGCTGCTCAGCATTTCCATTGATGAAGCCTCAAAACCTCTCTTTTTTTTTTTGAATAAGGAAAAAGTAATATATTAATATAGAAAGATCAGAACCTCAGCTGCACAGTGAGCATCATATAAAAGGCTACATACAACCTAAGTATAAACTATCCACACAATCAGCCAGATCAATAGAGGAAGAGCTAAACTTCCCACTCAAAACCTCTCTTTTTAGATCCTTGGGCAGTATTAACAAGTGTCCTAGACGTGAGTCCAACTAGACATTAATTCCTATTTCTTCTCAGGGAGCTAAGCCAAGAATAATGAGCTTTTCAAAAACTCTTCATTCTTGTTCAATTGATCTGATGATTTGTTTTTACGCAGCAACATGTTCTGTAGTTTTTTTAAAAATATTTCATCTGTTGATGACTGGCTCGTCAATGGGAGATCCCAACCACAATGAACTAGGTTTCTAACATGATCTAGTATGCTTGACTTAGAGCATGATTCCCACTAGGAGCTGCAGCTGCTAAGGGGGGAGGGGGAAGCAAGTAAATTCTATTGACACTGACCATACCATTAATTGAACCACAGCATAGCATTGCATCAAAAAGTGCAGTATATGCAATCCGATCAATAACCAATTCTTCAGAAGTTTTCATCTCCATCAGTATCTTCTGAACCAAAAGGACATCTTTAGCAACTCCAGCACCCTGAAAATAGTAACTCCAGCTTAAATTTCTCAGCAAAAGCTCCTTTAAAAGAAAATAAGAAATATTGGCTCAGCTAGCTCATGAGCACAGGCTGAGACACAAACACGATCTCAAGAGTTGGATAGATTAAATCTTCATATAATTTTGACGCAACCTTGCACTAAAGGCTGGAAAATAATCAACCCAATGCCCATGGACTACATCACATAACTACTCCGCATGACATTGAAGAATTTTCACAAAAGTGCAATAGATGATGAGTTTGCTGAACACATTACAGACCTTCAATAAAGTGGTGTATGTCACATTATCCGGCAGAAGATCATCAGAATTGTATCTGCATGCAGCACCCTGCAAACACAAACATGAGAGGAATAAATAGTTGATCACATGTAATTGGGCTAACAATGATACTGAGGCTCTAAACTGGCCTTTCAATACGTTCTCGAGACCTTCATTTCCTCCAATAACTTCATTGCAGAACCCAAATTTTCCATCTTCATTGCAGCAAGGATTAGTGTATTATAGGTAAGCTTGTCAGGCTGTAATCCTTGGAGTAACATTTCATCATGTACCCTGAATGCAGCCTCAGGAGAACCCTTCTTTATGTAACCCTGAAACAATGGGAACGATAGTACACATATACAACAAAGAATGAATGAATGCATGTACTTTGAAACACAGCTATAGTCTGTCAATGCAACAGCTGAACAAGAGAAGGATGGAAGGGGAAAGTTGAATATTCAACAGCAGGAAGAGGACATCAGCATTACACCTTCATTAACAAGTTGTAGATCAAGATTGAGGGACTTCCGTCTTTGTGGAACACAAATCCATAGCATGCAAGAAGACCATTGGCACGGCGTAGATTGCCTGCACTACACTATACCATGTAAGATTGCATTTTAAAAAATGAAAATGTCAATTTACAAATCCCTGAATACAATAAACTTTACTGGTCACAGGTGGCAGGTTGATTAACAAGTTCGGAGGGTAGCCAATACTTTTGAGTTATTACTGATCATGTTATAAAAAAGCAAGCAAGAATGAAAAACTCCCCTACTGAATATTAGCGTCCTAAATTCTAATCGAAATAAAGGAGACCTACTGACAAAGATTCTAGTTACATAATTTGCATTGTGAGCTTATGGCACATAAACATTTCTATTGAAAGTAAGCAATTAAATTTTAATAGATTATTTGGATCTAAAACCAATTAAAATTAAAAGCACAAGGGTCACTGAATGTGGTAAAGACTGCTTGTCATGACAAACTATAAGAGCATTATCTTTATCAGCCCTAGTGTGACAGAAACCAAATCTTTTTTGTAAGAGAGGTACTCTAATAAAATAAAGAACTTTTCACCTGCAAAGAGAATTACAGTATCAAATCCGCAAAAAGTGAAGGGATGCCAGGAATTGCACATAGACATGGGGGGCGGGGGGCAAAGGAAAAGGTTCAGCAGCATGATCTTGGATCTGACATAAATTACATGAAGACATATAATACTCACAAGCTTAGTTTAAAAAAGCCCGCATGAGGCATGCCTAGGCACGCCTTGGCATGAGGCTACCGACTCAGCGCCTCAGAGGTGATAAAACTTTGCATAGAAGTGCGCTTCATATCCATGATGTGTGCGCCTTCGCCTCATGCCTTGCGCCTCACGCTTTGGAACCCTATATGCCTCAGTGCGCCTCGCGCTTTTTAAAACTAAGCTCACAAGTTCTTTTTTAAAGACATAAGAAATGGCAATTCAAATCACCAATATAAAATACTAAGTCACAAAAGTGTCTTATCCTAGGACAAAAAGAAAGAAATGATCATTACAATTGGTCCAAACCAACTGTGTGCACCACACAACTATAATGGTGGCACTATTTTGAGAACTTATCCCTTGTGGCTTCCTTATTTCATGCATTAAGTTCTTTAGAAAAAAAAAAGAATATTGGCACCCCCCCCCCAAAAAGCTCGTAGCAGACTGCCCATGGCCTGCTGTGTTTGTTCCGGGTTGTACCCAACCTCCCGTGAGAGAGTCCCCACCAATAACCAAGTGCGCTACCGCTCATTGGTTGCATCGACTGACATAAAAGCCAGAAAATCATTGTTCATGCTGTGCCACATTTCACAAAATGAAAAGAGAAATATTATTTCATGAATCCTCTAGTAGGATTCATGAAATAATATTTTTTGTAGTATGTCATGAAGAGAATGGGCTTTGGGAAAAAGTGGATTGGATGGATCCGCCATTGCATATCCTCTACATCCTTGGCTGTTCTTGTCAATGGTTCTTCAACAGAGTTCTTTTTTGCTTCTAGAGGTCTTCGTCAGGGAGACCCTTTATCCCCCCTTCTGTTTCTGCTTGTCATCGAGGTATTTACAAGGATGATTGATTCGGCATCTAGTGCAGGGCTTATATCTGGGTTTAAAGTGGGCCGCTTGAGTATGACAACTATGAGTGTCTCTCATCTTCTTTTTGCGGACGACACTATTGTTTTTTTTCAAAATGATTGTGAGCAGATGGTGAACCTTCGCTGTGTACTTACTTGGTTTCAGGTCTCAGGGTTAACTTGGCAAAGAGCTCTATCCTGCCTATTGGACATATGGACAATGTTCAACTGCTTGCAGGTGTTTTAGGTTGCAATGTTGATGCCTCTCCCACTACTTACCTAGGTCTCCCTCTCGGAACTAAATTTAAGGAGAAAGCCATTTGGGACCCAATAGTCGAGACATTTGAGAAAAGACTTTTAGGATGGAAGTCTATGTACCTTTCAAAAGAGGGGAGACTAACTCTCATCAAGAGTGTTCTCCCAAGTATCCCGACTTACTTCCTCTCTCTCTTTCCCTTACCTTCTTCAGTGGCCAATAAATTAGAAGCAATTCAGAGAAATTTCCTTAGGGGTTCTTTTGGGAGTGACTTCAAGTTTCATCTTGTGAGATGGAACATTGTGAAGCAACCACTATATTTAGGAGGGTTAGGTATAAGGGACTTGCGACTCTTTAACGAAGCCTTTCTTGGTAAGTGGTTGTGGAGATTTATGAATGAAAATGGCAATATGTGGAGAAAGGTAGTTACCGTCAAATATGGGGGCGATGGATTCGGATGGTTTCCCTCTATTTCGAAGGGCTCTTATAGGTATAGCCTTTGGAGATACATCTCCAAAGGTTGGGGCAGATTCTTTCCACACTGTTACTTTGAGGTAGGAAATGGTTCTACAATCTCTTTTTGGCATGATCGCTGGTGCGGCGAGATTCCTTTGAAAGATGTGTTCCCAATTCTTTATGTTTTGGCAGTGGACAGAAATGTCTTTGTTGCTGATTATCGGCACCAGGTTTTTTGTAACAATATTTGGGCACCTATTTTTGTTCAAGATGGATTCATTGATGATGATTCCTTCGTAAGCTTTTTTAATAAGCTTAGCGAGGCCAAACTTAGAGAATCTTCAATTGATAGGGTGAGGTGGGATCTAATCACTCAGGGATGCTTCACTGTTAGATCTTTTTATTTGAAGCTTCTTGATGGGAAGTATTCACCACGGGAGGTTCATTCTGAAAAAGGTTTCCCTTGCAAGCTCATATGGAAGTCTTTAGCCCTTGTAAAGGTTTCTTTCTTTGTGTGGGAAGCTACACATGGGAACATACTAAGTGTGACAACTTACAAAAAAAGGGGGGAAATTTTGGTGAATAGATGTTTCATGTGTAAAAGGGACTCTGAATCTACGGATCATTTATTGCTCAATTGTCAGTTTGCGAGCATACTTTGGAATCTAGCTCTCAGTTGCTTGGGCAATCTTGGGTTGTTCCTGATTCCATTAGGAAACATCTTTTGGCTTGGGAGGTTTCTTTGGTAGGAAAGTGAAGAAGGAGGAGGAGGAAGCCATGGTCCTACCTCATGTCATCTTTTGGTGTATTTGGAGAGAGATAAACTGAAGAGTTTTTGAAAGCACAGAAACTCCTCTTTAGTGTTTGAAAGAGAATTTCATCAAGACTCTACTTTTGGAAGAATGGGAAGCTTAGCTCCTCCTCTATTTTTTTTGATCAGGAAAAAAGAAATTATATTAACAAAAGAATGGATGCAAAGATAGCATCGTACAATTAGCTATGTACAGCCTAAGTGCATCAAATCCACAAAATCCAAGAGATCTAGAGGAGAGTTGCAAACGTTCCCTTTGTCCCAAAAATAGAGTGCCTTGATAAAATAATCTTTAAAACATTGAAGTGGCATCTCCTCATCCTCAAAGACTCTTCTATTCCTCTCACGCCAAATGCTCCAAAAAATTGCATGAGGAAATAATCTTGCAATCTTCACCTTCACTTTTCTACCAAAAGAGCCCTCCCATGAATTGAGATATTCCAAAATAGATTTGGATATGACCCAAGAAACTCCCAGGCAACTGAAAGCTAGATCCCAAAGAGCTCTTGCAAACGGACAGTGAAGCAATAAGTGTGCCACCGATTCTGCAGTAGCCTTGCATAATGGGCACCCATTCACCAAGATCTTACCCCTCTTTTGCAAATTATCAAACGTCAAAATACTGTCATGGGTAGCCTCCCAAACAAAAAAGGACACTCTAAAAGGAGCCAGAGAACTCCAAATGAGCTTCCAAGGAAAAGGCCTTCCCCGTAAATGCCAAGAAGCAGAAGGCACTGAGGCAAGTCTCAAAAAGTAGGACTTCACCGTGAAGCTCCCTTTGGAATTGAGATCCCATTTGACTAAATCAAGAGGGGATTGCCTAATGAGCATCCCATTCAGCTTCCTTAGCAAGCTTAAAAGGGAGGCGACATCCACTAAGGCATCTCGAGTAAAAATAGGTGACCAAATGCACGAACCCGACACATTATCGCAATACTCAGCCACAGTAGCGTCTTTATTCTCCGCTAGCGCAAAAAGAGAAGGGAAAAGGTCCCTCAACGGGGCACCTTCACACGATCGGTCATGCCAAAACAAAATGGTAGAGCCACTACCCACTTCAAAAGATAGATGAGAGACAAATGTATCCCATCCTTTACAAATAAATCTCCACAGGCTAACCCCATAGGGGCCGTTTGGTCTAGACGGAAACCACCCATGTCTCTCCTCCCCATACTTTGAACATATCACCCTCCTCCAAAGGTTGGACTTCTCATTCATGAATCTCCATAGCCACTTGCCCACCAATGCCTCATTAAAGAGTTTCAGGTCTCTGACTCCCAACCCTCCTTCTGATACGGAAAGCTTAACAACGTCCCATCTCACCAGATGATACTTGAAATTGCCACCAAAAGATCCCCAAAGAAACTTCCTTTGAATGGCTTCCAACTTGGCCGCCACAGAAGCCGGAATAGGAAAAAGAGACAGGTAGTAAGTAGGGATGCTAGAGAGGACACTACGGGTGAGAGTGAGTCTCCCACCTTTGGAAAGATAGTTGGCTCTCCATCCAGAGAGTTTTTTCTCAAATCTTTCCACTACTGGCTCCCAAATAGATTTATCTTTGAATTTTGCTCCTAGAGGAAGACCAAGATAGTAGTTAGGAAAAGAATCCACACTACACCCTAACACACCTGCTAGCAAATGGATATTGTCCACCTGACCCACCGGCAAGATAGAGCTCTTAGCCAAGTTGACCCGAAGCCCCGACACTGCCTCAAACCATATGAGGATACAACGCAAATTCACCATCTGTTCACAATCATTGTCACAAAAAATGATTGTATCATCGGCAAAGAGAAGATGGGATACATTAATGATAGTTCCGTTCCTTCATCCCACTGAAAACCCAGAAAGGAGGTCAGTTGAAGTGGCTGCATGCAACATTCTCGTGAAAACCTCCATGACCAACAAAAAAAGGAGAGGAGAGATAGGATCCCCTTGTCTAAGTCCTCTGGACGCTGAAAAAAACTCTGTAGGGGAGCCATTGACAAGAACTGCAAAGGAGGCCGAAGATATACAATGACGAATCCAAGAGATCCACCTCTCCCCGAACCCCGTTCTTCTCAAGACATACAACAAAAATTCCCAGTTAACATGGTCGTAGGCTGTTTCGATGTCCAACTTGCAAACAACTCCCGGAACCCCGGACTTGATTCTCGAGTCAAGGAGTTCATTTGCAATGAGAACGGCATCCAAAATCTGGCGATCTCCTACGAAGGCATTCTGATTTTCTGAAATAAGAGACCCAATTACCCCTCTCAATCTTAGGGCCAAAACTTTAGACAGAAGCTTGTAAATGCAACCGATCAAACTGATTGGTCGGTAATCTCGAATATCCTCCTCTATTGATATGGCTGATTGTGTGGATAGTTCATATTTAGGATGTATATAGCCTTTTGTATGATCCTCACTGTGCAGCTGAGTTTCTAATCTTTTTATATTAATATATTGCCTTTTCCTTAACAAAGAAAATGAATCCTCCAGTAGGATGCATGCAGACAACTGAACAGAGTTCAGCATAAGTGAACAAAGAACTGAGCCAAGCCAAATTGTAGAAAGTTCTACTCAATGACCAGGCTGAAGCAACATGGAGGGAACTAATGTTAAATTTCAGCTCCAAGCACATTCATGCTAGATTCTGGGAGAAGCCACTGAAATTCTAAACTCTGAAACTTGTTTTTCTACTTCCTGCTCCTGGAACAGGTTCAGGCCCTTAGGAGTCCCCATATAATTTAGGACTTTCTGCTTATCCAGCCAGGGTCATGTCACTTCAGCTGTTTAGATGCTTTTGATAACCTGACAGGCACCTATTCACTAGGTGACTTCTCATTAGTTCAACGGTGCACAAGACACACTTCAATTGGAACTATCCCAAGTAATGTCGTCATCATCATTTAGGAATCCATTCAGAACTCTAGATTACCCCCTTCTCTTTTCTTGGCCTCCCCCTTCTGAAAAGAGAGCGGAATAAAGCCAATTACACATCCTAGATTCATTTATCTCTGCTCATCTGGACAGGGTCAATGGGCTATCAAGAAGGCCCATGGCCTTGGTTGGAGGACTCCATTGCACAAAGCCTACAATTTCCCAAAAGAGGGAGAGTCTATATCATAACTTTTGACTCTAAGCACTTGGGTTCTCATATATAGTAGTGAAAACCAATACAAGCTCAAGCAAGTGATGAATTAAATTGAATCTACAAAACATCTGATGTAGGAGGCTCTAAGAGCAACTCCTACAAAGAGGAATAATTGGTGTAGGACGTTATAAGAGCAATTCCCACATCGAGAAAATTTACTCAAGAGCTTTCACTTTAATTCAATATCAATTCTTATTCATCATCTGCCTTCTTGAATTACATAAAGGAGTTTATATAACCAAGAGACTAACTAGTTTTAGGAAACCTAAATAACAAATATAAGCTAGAAAAGGATAGAAATATATAATCTAATATTATCCTAATAGACTAGTAAACTAAATCTTAATAAAATATCACTGAATATCCTTATTTTGGCTATCCTAAAAAATGATTTAAAATAACCTACGAAAATAATTAAAAAATACAAAAGGTCTCCAATATCAAAATATTGTAATTTCCTAAATCTTTTTACCCATTCTTTACACTTATCCTGTATCATTCTCCCCTAATTGAAAAAAACTCGTCCTCGAGTTTTGAAATGCAGCAGAATTGAAGATGAAGAAGTCAAAATTGATTTGACTTCAATATATATTTTTTTAATCTCACTTCTCAAAATATTCTCCAATGATAGTAACCATGTAAACATCGAATGACATTTAATCTTCTCAAAAAAGCCCTGAGGAATGAAAAAGTCAACATTTGCAATAGCTACTTCGGTCACTCTAGTCTCTCCTGGGAGTCGGCCAAAATCCGTTCGTACTTGCACATCCTCTTCATTCGCTTCAATCGCTTGGACATCATCTTTGTCAACTGCCTTGAGAAAAACTTCATTAGTAAGATCTAGAGTGGATGATTCCTTTTTAAGTATCTCATCCACATAAGATTGAGAGTCAACTCCAGGAAGATGACGATTTTCCTTATCAGACAACACATTGCATGAAACATTGGTGTCTAAAACTTGGTGGGGTTTTGTCAGCTCGACTTCTTCTTTGCTAGACTCCTTTTCGAAGATTTTCTCCTTATCGTCCTCTATGAACGCTCGCCTATAGTTTGCATCAGAGTAGGCGGGATGTTCCTCATCTAAATAACAATTCCGCGGTCTTGTGTAACACCTTGAAGATGAAACTCCATAGTCATTAATGGGAATACTCCAGGGTATCAAAGGAGCTCTAGGAGGTCTGTAATACAACATATACCTAGGGATGTAAGGCCTACATCTACATATGACCTCACTAGCAAAGTAAAGATCTAATTCACAACAACCTTCATAAATTTGATGACCTTGAAGCTTGCAAAAGGAATTAACGGCATCCCTATGTGAGTAGAAATTCACTCGAGCATAAAAATCATCCATTGTTTGGAATCTAGCAATCTTTTCCACTTTCCCATAGCAGGAGAAAACTTGATACAAGAGATTTTCGTAACAGGGAGTTCTTTGTTATGGATGATGACAAATAATGCTGGATGATGTTTTTCACACCAGGCCATAGGTGCAACAACTTGTTAATAGTAACAGCAAATAGCAACAAGTGAACAAAAAAGGCATTTGTTGAGAAGAATTTTGACAAGTAACTTAGTTGGCAGCAACGACAGTGGATGGGGGGTTGGACAATGGTTGGTGATTGGTAGATTTGGGTGGTCGGCTTGGTGGTGGTTGTTGGTTGGGTTGCGTGTCGTTTAGGGTTTAGGTGATAGGTTTTTCCCCCCTTTTTTACTAGAATTTGATGCGGAGGGAAATAGGGCAGAATGAGAAAAGCAAACGAGAGGCAAGGCTAAGATCGAATAGCTCTGATACCAAATTGATGTAGGACGCTCTAAGAGCAACTCCTACAAAGGGGATTAATTGGTGTAGGATGCTCTAAGAGCAATTTCCATATCGAGAAAATTCACTCAAGAACTTTCACTTTAATTCAATATCAATTCTTATTCATCATCTGCCTTCTTGAATTTCATAAAAGAGTTTATATAACCAAGAGGTTAACTAGTTTTAGGAAACCTAAATAACAAAATATAAGCTAGAAAAGGATAGAAATATATAATCTAATATTATCCTAATAGACTAGGAAACTAAATCTTAATAAAATATCACTGAATATCCTTATTTTGGCTATCCTAAAATATGCTTTAAAATAACCTTCGAAAATAATAAAAAAATACAAAAGATCTCCAATATCAAAATATTGTAATTTCCTAAATCTTTTTACCCATTCTTTACTCTTATCCTGCATCAACATCTCTTACATGAGCAAAGTTATTCAAAACAAAGGATAGTGTATATCATAATTTGTGGCAAGTTTATCTCTTTAAGAACTTGGCCTCTCATATACAGTTGTGAGAGTCAATACAAGCTCAAGCAAATGATGAACTAAATTGAATCTACCTAAGATCTATACGAGCATCAAAATTTCTTCAAAACAACTTGGCTTCACCAATCTACTTTTATCACAACTTTTCCCAAGTAACTATCTTTGTGCGTTAGATGTGGAACTTCACTCATCCAACCATTAGCAGTGTTGGACTAAGTAGGACTTTGACCCTTGTTTCCTTACAGAAGAGAGGCCCCAAGCTACTTGGCTAGCGACATAGGGATTTCTATATATTGTAGATGGTTCATAATGATGACTATTCAATCTACGTGGACTTTGATTAACTACTTCTTTTCTTCCTTTTCTACTCTCCTTTTGCAGCCCACCCAGAAACTTTTATCCAATATAATGCTCCCTTATTTTCATCTTTGCTCTGATAGAGTGCTCCTCAATCTCAGTTGACCTAAATAGTTATTGACATCAAGGTCTCTGTTTTAGATCCATTACTTCATTTTCTAAATGTTTTGTTATCCCAACAGAGTAAGCAGAATCAACTGTGAAGGTTATTTCATCAAACAGCCACAAATCCCAATTTGGTCATTTAAAAACCGGACATACCACACACTATTGCTGCTAGAGCATAATTATGCCAACAAAGTATCCAAAAGAGAGCCATATGAACAACACCTCATGGATAAGTCTTCATTTAAGTATAATCCACAATGTATTAAAATATTATACTGCTTTTCCGATCACTATCTTGAGGAAATACCCATGTTTTATTCAGCAAACTTTGCACACAAACATGTACCAAGGACAACGACTCAGCAGTAGATAGCCTAAACTATTTAAGAGACAAAAGGAACTTAGACCCAAAACAGAAAACAGAATTATGAAATTGCCGAAGTCTTTTAATTTGACAACATACTACCTGCATCAATGAGAGCATTCAGCAGACCAAGGAGAAGGGGTGCTGACAATGTTGGATTTCCAACAGCATTGCCTCGCTGCACAGCTTCAAGAAGTTGAAATGCTTCATCAATTCTTCGGGCCATACCCAAACCCTTCAAGCAGATTACAAGTCATCTAAGGATTTACGTTAAACCAAAGAAAACTTGTTACGTATGGTTTGGGGATCATCACATATTCACATTAGCTGCCATTTGTAAGCTTATCTGTTTTAGTAACAGTCTATCAGGCAAGAAAATACAACAATACTTGCCGGAGACATATAGAACAGACAATTCGTCTGAACTACTGAATCCTAATTTGCAATTAAAATCTCACATTTCAACTGGAGCTCAAGGAGTCAACATCAGAGAATTTCCTGCCTTGGATCAGAATGGACCAAAAGGGAGAGTTATTAATATTTGTCCACTATCATGCTTGTAAACATAGAATTCTCATAAAGGGCAAAACTAAGATAAAAGTAATATAACAGACAGCCCATCAATTCTGCAGGGGTAAGGCTACACAAGTCTAAAAGTCCCTGACCAAGCCGGCAGACCTGTGAGAGGAATTGGGATATCCCTTACCCCGGTTATCTAGTTAGTTTGCATGAAGTCACCTAATCCACTTTCAAGGATTCAGCACGGCCACTGGGAAGTATTTTCTATTATAGTAAATAGTAATTATATGTAGGAATTATACAAACATTTTGATCACTCATTTTAAAAAAATAGCTATCAGAGAGAGAGTAGTAGTGGTGTCCATAGAAGATAAGATGAGAGAAGCAAGACTCAGATGGTTTGGTCATATCAACGGGAGAGACATAGCTGCACCTGTACAGAGATGTGAGAGGATGGTTATTCCAAATTGCGAGGTATAGGAAGGCCAAAGAAGAGTTGAATGAGGAAATTAGACAAGATATGCGACACTTGAGACTTACAGAGGAGAGGGATTTTTGGAGGTCTACAATCAAAGTGGTAAATCTCAAATAGTTACGCAACATGAACCCTGTTTCTAGGTACTTAGCATAGATTGATGTTGTGTGTCATGCATATTATGGAATAATGTAATTCTAGCAGTTTTCTGGTATTTAGTACCACTATGCCACACATAGTCTGTACTTCATTTATTTATGCATTTATCCATTTGTTTATTTAATATTGCTGGCTAGTTTATTTATTGCCTCCACTTTCTGTTTTTTTTACATAGGATTTCAATTCAAAAAAAAATGTCTTCTGAAAATTTTTGGGGGGGTCTATTGGAATCGGTCTCTTATTGCACGAGTGCCTCCAGGGGTGAAGTTTTCTACATCTGGATCTCCCTAGATCCCATGAAAGAAAGTGCGACCCACACCGGGGGGGTAATGTATTAAAAAAAATAGTAGTTATATATAGGAATTCAATAGAAGGACCATGAAGGCAAGAATCATGCAATCAAAAGTCCACACTCAAACTATCTAATAAGGTTTTATATGACCTAAACATCACAAACAAGCACATATTAGCACTTTAACTATCTCTAGTTCTAGGCATTCTTGCATAAAAGAGTAGCAGCTTCAAATTTTTTGATTACTCATTAAAAAAAAAAAATAGTAATCCTATACAGGAGTTCCACAGAAGGACCATGAAGGCAGCAATCATGCAATGAGAAGTCCACACTCAAACTGTCTGATAGGGTTTTATATGGCCTAAACATCACAAGCAAGAACATATCTAGCCACTTTAGCTATCTCTAGTTCAAGGGATTCTTGCATAAAAGAGTAGCAGCTTCAATAAAACAGGTTGTGCATTTAGGATACAAGTATTCAGTTATGTGCAGGAAGAGGGAAAGAACGGAAATAGGGACATGCAAAGTCCAGCAGCGACTTGCAGGATATGATTAGACTGTTCTGTTCTGAAGAATTCATCAATGCATCATGCTGTCACTGGCATCACTCCCTTCCAGCCCACTGGATAGTACTACAGTATATGTATCCAGGCATTCTTGAATTGAATGAGGAACTCCCAAGGACTCCATGACAACTGTAAACAGGTTTAATTGAATACCAGACATATGTACCATTTTATTTTAAAATGTAAACTATAGCTTCTATAATTCTTAAAACCACAAGTGTCAACTTAAGCTATGTTGTTCATAGAGTAAAAAGGCTGGATACGCATGGGATCTGAATGCCTAACATTGCATACCATTAATTTTTGCTGAATGGGGATTTGGCCAAACAGCATCTTCGTAGCTTTATGGGCTAGGGGACAATTCATAAGTCCGGCATGTCGAAAATAAAAATAAGCAGCTTACCTCAAATACCTAATCATTAGATATGATGCTTGGGCAACCAATTAAGTTTTCTCTGCCCCCACCCCCCAACCCAGCCAAATGTTGCTATACCCCCACAAGGCGCATAGCAATAGATAAGATGCAAATGAAAAGTTTGAGTAACATATCTCTTTGCTAATATATTTCATTACTTGAAAGATTGTAAGAGCCAAATTATTGTGCACAGAAGGGAATCTTCAATTTGATTGCAATTCTGCTTAGAGCCCTTTTGGTCAATCAAACGAGGAGAGACGGGAAGGACAGATGGACCAATAGTTTAGTACTAATCACTTACAGCAATCAGCTAAGACTATTCCCTGTCAAAGTGTCTCCATTCTAATTTCTAATGCCAACAAACAGGAATCCCTTGCCTCACTTGAAAGCTATTTAACAACTCATATCACAAGGAAAATCGTTAATTCGACCTGGGGAAAGAAAAAGGGTAACTCCTTGATAAGAAGATGTACACAGTTAAGAACCACTGAACCAGATACCTTCAACAAAGTGGCATAAGATACATTATCGACACGGCAGCTTCTTGACTTGGACATTTCATCGAACACCTTAAGGGCAGAATCAATGTCCCCACAATGAACACAGGCTTCAAGCACCGCATTCATCACAATGGTATTCAACCCTCCATACCTCCTTCTTGCTACCTCAATTTCTTCAAACACCTTCATACAATATCCCAAATGAAAGATGAAATTTTTAAAAATGAAAAAGAACCCATATCAAAACAAAATTCAAACTTCACATTTACACGACCAATTAACCAAAACCAGCCACTATGACAAAGACCTGGTGGAGTTGCTTGCGCCGCGTGAGCTGCACAACCCGGGAAGTGAGGCGTTTGAGCGTGGATTTGGAAGGATGGGTCTTATTCTTTCTGAGAGAAAGGCAACTTGTGGTTGAAGGGTAATGGACATACACACGGTGGGAAGAGAATATAGGGGGAAATGGGAAGGGGGTTGAGCTTGGAAATGATTTTGGGGATGAAAAATTACAAATTTGATGATGCATTTTGTAATGCCGCAGCTACCCATCACCCATAATCCAGGGCTCAAAGCCAGCCGAGAGAGAGAGGGGGAAGGGGATGGGGGTGATAGAGAGAATCAATGGCTGATTGGTGAGGGGATAATGCCACAAACAATGGTGTTGAAATTGGCGGGGAAGAGTGGGTCCTGACCAATGTATCAGTAAAGACGGGGTGATTGAAGATTGGCTGCGGAAAAACCACTTCACAACAAGAATGTGAAATAATTATTAGTATATCATATTAGCCTTCGGCTTACTCTTTGAACTTCTTATACTCCGTTTATGTAGTGTAATACATAATTTACGACTTTTAAATTTATGTTCAATTAGAATCAATAATTTTACAATTTAAGAATAAGACTATTATATTTGACCCCCTCACATTCTATCTGGTGGTGATATTTTTAAGGAAATTTGGATTTGGATTAACCTTGTACTATTCATTAAAAAAAATCAAGGAACAAATATTAGTTTATGTATCAAGCTCAATTTTTTTTTAACAAAATATTTCTGGTTGCGTGGCTTGAATTCATAACCATTCATAAAAATATATATACATTTCACCCCTTATTTAATTGTGTTCTTCTTGAACTCAATTCGCTTCTCTTACTAGAACGATTTGATAAAATTATGTGAAAAAGTTTATAAATGAGATGATTTCAACTACAAATTTATAACCATGAGAGAAAAAAAGGTTTCTGCGCCATTAAAAAATAATTTGTCATATGAAAATAAACAGTGTGATAATATTATACCATAAAGTAGGGATTTGAGAAAAACTACTATGTATATTAATAAGACTTAAACTTAAGACTTTATTTAATGAGAACAAATAGTAAACTAACTTGTGCAAGTATGAATAATGTATTTTGAATGCGCTTAGCTTGTATCATATTATTTATTATAGAAATAAGTCACCTTTGTGAGTGTAGCTAGTTCGATTGAAAAATTCTTTGAGAGTTTTCATTTATTGCTTGGCTCAAATTCAGCCTATACTGATCCTTCTTTCTCGTATGCCAATTGGGGATGAGGGGTAGATCACCTTATCTTTAGGTGCAAACATGAGTTGAACATACTTAAGTGTCGTTGGTTCAAATAGGTTGGAGTAGAATAGAATCACAGATAAAAACGAGGGATATGCAAAGGCTTCCAAGCTACTTGTAGTGTTCTTAGAAGGAGACACATCAAAGAGCATGACATGTGCCCAATCTGCAAATCTAACGAAGAGTCTTCATTCCATGCTCTCTTTGAATGCCCCATGTCAAGTTTTTTTTGGGATATAAGTGACTTTGTCCAGGCCATACTTGAGCCCCCTAACTCTTCTATCTTTGATTTTTTTACCTGGATTATGGAAAAGAGTGGAGTTGAGAAATTTGGGATTTTTTTTAGCTTAGCCTGGGCTTGCAGGACTTTGAGAAATAAGGTTGTCTTGCGTGGTGAAAATCCCAATATGGAGGTGACACTGATCGAGGGGTTTATGCATCTAGTTAGAGACTGCAAGGAGTAAAATGGAAAAATCTATGTGACCAAAGGGATGTCGGCACAAGATTTTTGGATAGATGGGTTACTTCAACTCAAGCTTGGATCAAAATTAACACAAATGCTGCAATTCTTGATTGAATCAATATAGGTATGGGGTGGGTTGTGAGAGACGAAAAGGGAATGATCATGGTGGCTGGGGTTCGAAGACTATTAATACAACGAACTCTATAAAAGTTGTTGAATGTGAAGCGATATAGGAAACCCTAGTGCAAGCTACGGTGAGGAGTGGGCCCAAGTTGTCATAGAATTGGATTGTTTGGGAATGGTGACATAACTCTAGAATGGAAAAAGACACAAAACTTATGTCCGTCTAATTCTTGACGACATTATAAGTTTCGCTCCTAATTTTTCATGTTTGTTGTAAAGTCATGTAAAAAGGGCGGAGAACATAGTAGCTTATCTTTTAGCTAAGTTGAATCCAGGTGATAGTGGCTCTCACATCTTTTGTAATGATTTCTGTATGACGTTATTACGCTGGTGGAGCTTGATCTAGCCTAATAAAAAATCGCTCTTTTCCTTTCCAAAAAAATGGAGGGTATGGGAATACTTTTTGACTCTTGAATCCAATTATTTGGGTCACATAAAAATGCTTTCAATTTAGGGTAAAACTCGTACCTAAAGATCTGAGTTTTGGTATGTTTGGAATACGAGGTTGGTTTAAGTAAAACCATATCTCATGGGTTGACTAAACTCTTCAGCATGTGATTTCGGGTTAAAAAAAACAGCTGAAGGGAAGACGGATGAATTTTGTCTAATCCCTAGCCCTGACATTTTCCCTTCGTCTGTCTCACACTCACTCTGCCCAGGCAGCAGCGGCAAAGCTCCTTCTACTCAAGGTACCAAAATTTCTGTCCTCTTCGTTTCTGAATCTTGAGCAATTACAACTGTTTCAGTAAAATTTCTTCTTTTATCCACTTTAAAACTTGGGAATTTCACCTTCAATTTCAAAGTTATATCTTTAATGAAATGGGGATTTGTAATGCTTTTCATTTGACTGTAGAAACTTGAAAGCTGTAGAGTTCATATTGCCCACTGTGTACCCAATTGTTGTCTAGAAAGTTGTATGATGTGTTCTTCATGTACATGATGATGCCACATCTTTCAGAAAATGAGTTCATCTTGCATTTACAGGGAGGGATTGTAATTGTTGGGCAATACTCTTGTTTCAAGCATTTCTTATTATTGGTCACCATTTCAATCAGATAGAGAAATTTGTGGTCTTTGAGTGTGTCACAATCAGAAGGGTCGTAAAGGGTACTGATTTATTTCATAAACCATGAAACCCTAGCTGTTGTTGTGCTAGCACAGTAGCGTGTATACTCCAATGAATCCAATCAAACTCTGTACTGTGTCTCTCGTATCGATACCGAAATAGCATTTGAATACAAATTTGTAGCTTTAATGGGGAGCTTTGTTTCTTCGACTCTTCACTTTGCCTCAAGTATGGGTTTCAGTCACTTGACACTTGGATATGGATATGACACTCAACACTTCATTTTAGACTAAATATGTACTAAAATTTTCAAGTCTGCCGAGCCCAGCATAATGCCCACATCAGACACTTGACACTTGAACATACATAGTTATGTCCAAGTTCGAGTAGTATAGGTGGGATCAATCCTCATCTTCATAAGATTACTTCTAGTCCCACTCAAATTCCTGAGCTAGCACAAACCACTGGCTCATAGATGATGTTTTGGTTAGGTTGGAGGTGCCCATTTGTGAAGATTGATGTACAAATGATTAGGTTGGTCTTGCTACTGCAAACCTTGGGCAATCTATAGCATGCTTAAAACATGAAATGGAGGGAACTTGAATACTTAATGCAGCTCTGAGGGTTGAGTTCTTTGACTAAAAGAGGCCTCACCTGTGCAAAACCGGAAGAGGTTGCCACCAGAGCTGCCAGCCTAGTTGGTGATTGTTGTCCACTGAATACCCCTTGGCTTGATGCCATCCCCGACCACCATTACACCAAATAGCCCTTGGCTAGGAGGTCCACGTCTAGGGACACTCATTCTCTCCCATTCAGGGCATGCCGGGTAGGTTAAGGGGTTCGGCTTTAGGCCATCGCGGATCATTTCAGCCTCCTGGCTTGGGCTGCACCTGCACCCAGCCTTACCCTTGTCGATGTGTCGATGGTCCATAAACTTGGAAAAGAACCAAAAAAAAAAAAAAAGATTTCATGTGCATCAGTTGCATAATTTGGAGGCTGAATGTGGTATTATATTGCTATCTTTTTGCCATTGTGAGGTTGATGTGAGAGGTATGTTTTTGCTGACATTGACTGCAGACCAATTCCCTGATGCTTTCTGCAATCTCTTTGCAGACGTGGTAGTGCCTCTTGTGTATATTGAAGAATGGGGAGTGCCAAGAAAAAGGCTGGTGCGATATTCATCAGGCTTGTCTCATCTGCTGGCACTGGATTTTTCTATGTAACAAAGAAGAACCCAAAAAAGCTTACAGAGAAGCTTGAGTTCCGAAAATATGACCCTCGAGTTAATCGACATGTTCTCTTTACGGAGGCCAAGATGAAATAGGCAAACAAAAGAGCTGACTTGTGCAAATACATTTCCTGTAGCATGTACTCCTTTGCCAATAGCTGATGCTCTGCTGTCTTCTTAGTTTACCAATTACCACACGTCGATGGATCATGGATGGATTTCATCTGTTAGTCCATGATTTTTGGAGGTTAGTACCAACATTCCGTAGTAATGATTGATACTACTCGCTGTGCAATAACAGCTATGTATGCCCAAGGGAGTCTGACTGTAAGCATTTGCTTATTGAACAAATGAACACACATTTATTTGAAGTTTTCATTTGGTAAAATATGAAATGTTCTTTTGGTTTATATTATCATTATCAACACAACTTAAGCTTTCAAATTCCAAATGGCTTTTGCATGGTGAAGTGCAATGATTTATGATTCCCCTCCTTGAACACAAAATTGGGGGCTTCAGATTATTACTTCGTAGAGAATGAAGGTGGGGAATTCACTACAAAACTTTTAAAACTTCCCCAACAATGTCCCCTTTGTGGTTTTTGGGCAGCATTCTCCCAATATCAATGTTACTGTGTGTTATTTACCTTCCAAAACTAGAGAAAATTCAATGATAGTCACCAAAAAAAAAGAGAAAAGAAAAGGGAAAAAAAATCAAATATCAAAAGCACTTGAAATTGGCTATGCCTCTCGAACCGGAGACCTTCAGTGAAACTTCACCAAAATGTTCCTTTTTGGTTTTTGGGCAACATTCTCCCAATATCAATGTCACTCTGTGGCTTTTTCCTTCCAAAACTAGATAAAGATTCAGGGGGAGTCGCCAAAAAAAAGGAAAAGAAAAGAAAATCAAATAGAAAAAAATGCTGCAGATTGGCGTCGCCCGGACTTGAACCGGAAACCTTCAGTGTGTTAGACTGACGTGATAACCAACTACACCACGACACCTTCGCTGTTGTCAAATGCAGCCAGATTAAACTTGAAGTTGGACTACCAATGCGATTACAATGCTATAGTATTGCTCATCTTTTAGGATGTATGGAATTCTGGTTGAGTTGGGAAGAACTGTTATAAATATTGTATTATGTAGTAGATAATATTGTAAAGTGCGTCCAATTCTGTACAAAATGGTCATCTAATATTCGGGATCTTAATATTTATACATATATATAGATGCTTGTATAAACAATTGTATAGATGTTCTTCATATCCGTCTCTTCTCTGTCTTTCTTGGTGAATGCAAAAACCACTCGTTCCTACTTTCAAATTTCTCCTTTTTGGTAGATCTTGAGAGGCCGAGAATGGTCATGTGTTCATTATTCCCAACCTTCTCTTCGTTCATTTTAATCTATTTAGATTAGATGTTTAATTGATGTTTGTTGTTGTATTTTATTACGATATGTATCTGCAACTGTTCCAAATAACAACAAAGAAGCAAGCTCACAAAAATCTAGAGGTAGAGCAATTGAAATAAAATGATCATAACTAAACGAGGTAAGACAGAAATTACCTTAGTCGCTTAAAACTAATAAAGAAATTATGATAGTTCCAATACTGATCCAACAAATAGTGTCACTTCTGTCCCAGAACTTCAGACTAATACCTCAGACTCTTAGGCTTAATTTGATCCTTAGAAAATTTGGTAGAAAGAAAAGTTTGAAGGGAAAAAAAAAAAGTAAAGAGAAAGTGAGTTTTTTTCTCTTATTTGGATTGAGGAAAAAAATACAAGAATTTGGATGACAAATTTAAATGTTGATGGACTATTTGAATCATATTGATGTCCTCTAAACAATGTGAGGTTGGAGGAGGTTGGGGATTTTCCTCAAACTTTCCTCACAATTTTATGAGGAAAATTTTATCACTTGTTTCTAACAATTTTTCCACCGAACTTTCCTTCATATTTTTTTCTTTGTCATTTTCTCTAAACCAAACACAAGAAAAAAAGTAACTTTTTCAATTTTTTTTATTTCCACCAAATTTTCCAAAGTTCAAACAGAGTCTTAATTAAGGCGTTGCAAGACACAAACTTGGAAAATTGTTTCTCTTCCTGAAGGAAAGAATTAAACCCATGGCATGCAACTGGGTGTGTAGGGTCAAATGCAACGCAGATGGAAGTATAGAGAGGCTTAAAGCGAGATTGGTAGTAAAAGGCTTCACTCAAAAGGAAGGAGTTGACTACACTGAAAATTTCTCCCCAGTTGTCAAATCAACCACAATAAGGTTCTTGATGATAGTTGCTATCAAAAGAGGGTGGCACTTACACCAATTATATGTAAACAATGCACTTCTTCATGGGGATTTGCATGAAAAGATTTACACGAAATTTCCTCTTTTAAGATGTTCCCAGAGTAGCATGCAAATTAAGAAAGTTTCTTTATGGTCTCAAGCAGGCCTCGAGGCAGTGGTATGCAAAATTCAGTGAGGTTATCTTCAAAAGAGGATATGTCCATTCTGCAAATGATTATTCTCTTTTTTTGCAAAAAGAACAATGTTTCTAGCTATGTATGTTGATGATATATTGCGCACAGGCAATGATGAAGATGAAATAGCTAGCCACACTCAAGTCATTCCTTGATACCATATTCAAGATTAAGGACTTGGGATATGCTCATTTTTCGGCCCTTGGCACTGAGATATTGCATACAAACCAAGGTTTATTGCTTACTCAAAGGAAGTTTACAATGGATTTGCTAAAAGAGTTTGATTGTAACACAAGCAAATGTAATAATTTGTCCTCTTAGTTACAATATTAAGCCAAGGGCAGACGAAGGCACCCTTTTAGAGAATCCAACTGTTTATAGAATACTTATTGGAAAGCTTAACTTCCTTTCTAATACCAGGCCAGACGACATAGCCTTTTCTGTTTGGCACTTAAGTCAATTGTTGCAGCATCCTAGAGAGCCTCATATGAATGCTGCTATGCATGTTCTCCAATATCTCAAAGGAGAACCAGTCTTGGGTATTCTTCTCCAAGAGAGCCTCATATGAGTGCTGCTATGCATGTTATCCAATATCTCATAGGAGAACCAGCCTTGGGTATTCTTCTCAACAGAAATCCCACCTTTGATTTGTTGGCCTATTGTCATGCTGATTGGGCCTCTTACCCTCACGGTAGAAAGCCAGCAAGTGGGTTTGTTGTTTTCCTTAGCAATACCTTGATTTCTTATAATAAAAAAAGCAGGTTACTGTATCCTTGTCATCAATTGAAGCAGACTATAGAAGCCTCAGTAGACTAACTGCAGAATTGTCTTAGCTAAGCAGATTACTCAGTGAACTCACCATAAGTTCAGTCACTCCAATTCCAGTCAAATGTGACAATTTAGCGGCAACATACATTGCGAAAAACCCTATTTTTCATGAAAGAATGAAACATATAGAAATTGATTGCCATTTTGTAAGGCAAAAACTCACAGAAGGCCTCATTAGTCTCAACCACGTACCCAATAAGTCCCAACTTGCTGATATCTGCACCAAACCCCTAACTGGATCCCATCTTATACGAAGGAGGGGGATGGTTAACATTCGTGCTGCATCAAGCCATTAGGAAGAAGAGAAAGCTCCAAGCCAGCTATCAGCTATGCAACTTGTCAGGATTAGTTACACTCCTGTAACTAATTACCTATGTTTACTGGTTTGCTAGTTTTGCGGAAATTCTTTTCTTTGATTTTCTCTTTTGCTCCAGATGCATACAAGCCTACATAACAAATTCTTTCTTCTCTCTCTCTATCTCTCTCTCTGTGGCTATACTGGAGAATTTCCAGATTTTATCAACATTTAAAGTCAAAAGCCAACCATGCATATATTGCACTTCTCTATCCTAGATTATGTGGATCTCTTGTCCGTGATGTAACCACATAAAAATAACTTGTGCACATTTAAACATAATAAATGAATAACTCCTTTTATTTTTGCCAACCCTTATATGAACGTTAGATAAGTGAAAATGATCGAACCAGAAAAACTTCCAGAAGACTTGCCTTGAAATTTCTCAATGTCTACTTAATTATATGAAGTTTCTTACTATCTTCTTATATGAACTGTACAATGAATAACATTAAATACCCAAAAATAGTAAAAATTAAAATAATTTTTCAAAAAAGATGACTTTCCTCTTGATGTACATTTAAAGTCAAAGCCAACCTTGCACAAATTATAGATTTAAAGTCAAAAAAATTTCATATTGATAAAAGTTGCGTCTCTATCAATTCGATGATCACCATATTAACTGCATAGAATTATAAAAATATCAATCAGTTTTGACAATATTATGCTTCCATTTTGAGCAAATAATTCATTAATTTATGTTACATAATTGATATTTGAATGTGATACATGAAATTTTCAATGCACGTTAAAATGAAAATTAAATTAATAGAAAAAAAAGTTAATTTGGGTGCTTGGTCAAACAACTTTTTGGAAGTGTTTTTTGGGTCCAAAAGACTAATTTGAAAAGATTAATTTTATGAGCTTTTTGCGAGAATTTTCGTTTAGAAGTAACTTTTTTCTCATAAATTTATTAGAAATAACTAATTTTACTACACATTTTTCAACAAACAGATAATTCAAATAGCGAATAACTAGCAGCTAATATAAATAAATAATAGCTAACATCTATTTGTCAAATAGGGAATTGGTAAAATTAATCCACACCTATTCAACACTTATACTCTAGATTGGGATCTATAGATCCATGCTACATGTCATCAGAGGGCTGGGCGAAAGGGAGACATTTGTGGAGGGTTTAGAGAACAAAGAAAAAAAGAAAAACAAAGGGAACTGGAACTTTAGGTAAAGGTTAATAGCATACAGGTAATGTTACTTTTTACATATGACTATAAATATAGCTCCAGGCTCCTAGAATTGGGTGCGTTGTTTTCCTCCTGTTATACTTCACACGGTATCAGAGCCAAAGAGGCTCTAAATCTTAACCTAAACCTAGTCGGCTCCTCCATTCTTCTTCCCAACATCTTTGAAACCCTAAAAGCCCCAACCGGGACCCTAGCAGCCTCACCATGATTCGTGGTTGATTTGGCTTCTTCCACCACCATGGTCACGAGCTTCTCAAGCTTCTCAGACTTGCAACAACACTATAATCCTATGTGGGTTGGTGTCACCACACTGGTTTGTGCCCATTGACTCCATTACCCATTCCCCAATCAGCCGTAGCTCATGGTTACTCAATCTTCTCCGGTTCTCATGGTGGCTTAGTCTTCTCCGGTGAAACGCAACTCAACTTTCCGCCGCCAACTCCCCCCGCCACTACCCTTCGGCCACAGATCACACCTGCACCTATGGTTTCGTCCCTTAGTTTTAGGTGGCTACAAGCCTAACCCACCCTTTCCTTGCCCTTCCCTTGATCATCACCAAGTGTGTCCCAACTTGCCTCAATTTATTTGGATGTCCTACTGCAACACTAATTTCCCGCAGGCTTTTTTTTCGAGTGGTATACCGAAGTCCACCTGGTGGTCGTCCCCCTTTGGTAACTGCCAACAGTGGTGATTTGATGAACCTCTTGTTTGACATCATTTTAGCCCCTATTTGTGTTGGAATTTTTCAACAATAAAATAAAAATGACAGATTTTTATAGTGCTTATCCGAAAAGGTGGATAAACATGGTGCCCTTTCAAGTTTACCCACCTTATCTAATCCTTTCGTTGAAAAGATGGATAAGTATGGTACATCTTCAAGATTTAACCGCCCTACCCTATCCATTTTTGGTGTCTCTTCAGGCATAATCACTCCTCTATATAAAGATGAGTGAAATCACAATCACAGGCAAAAAAAAAAAAAAAAAATTAATGTGAGTGACTGCAGCACCCTCATCGATTAACCTTTGAGAGAACATTGAAGCACACTTGTTTTACCAAGTAGATTATCCCTAAGATTATTTGTGGCGGAATAAATAAGTCTTAAGGAAAGTGTTCCTTTTCACGATTTACTTGGTTTATCCTGTACCACATTCAACCCAAATTTTCTAACAATCTTAAGACTTATTTGAGATGGCGTCAATCCGAGAAATGACATCCAACTTTCAGAAGTTGGACAAGTTCGAGGGTGTGGGCTTCCGTCGCTGGCAAAAGAAGATGCATTTCCTTCTTACAACTTTGAAGATCGTGTATGTGCTCAACACTCGCTACCCAATAAAGACGGAAAATGAGATTTTGGAGCATTCCCACTGAAGATCCAAGTTCGAGAACGATGACTACATTTGTCGAGGTCATATCTTGAATAGCATGTCGGACGCCTTGTTCGATGTCTATCAAGGGATGGAATCGGCAAAGGAATTATGGGAGACGCTAGAGAACAAGTACATGACAGATGATGCCTCTAGTAAGAACTTCCTTGTAAGTCAACTTAATAACTATAAGACGGTCGAAGGACGCTTTGCTATCGATCAATTGCATGAAATTCAACGAATCCTAAGTCACTTCAAGTAACTTAAAATGCACATGGATGAGACCATTATAGTTTCCTCTATAGTGGACAAACTTCCCCCCTCTTCGGAAGACACTAAAAGCACTTTGAAATATAAGAAAAAAGAAATGTCACTTGAGGAATTGGCTAACCATCTCCTAATAGAAGAAGAGTTAAGTGTGTAGGATGAGTCAAAGGAGCAAGTCTCCAAGATTCATGCCATCGAAGATGGCGAGTCAAGTCAAGTGCCAAAGGGAAACAAGAAGAGGTCTGATAAGGACAACAACAAAAAGGGCAACAACAAGGCTAAAGTGGTTTGTTGGAAATGTAACAAACCGGGCTACAAGAAAAGAGATTGTACCATTTGGAAGCGCAAACATGGCTTGAACAACCAAAAGGCAAAGGCAAATGACAACTTTGTAGCCATGATCAATGATCAAATCAACATTGTCCAAAGTGACAATGATTGGTGGGTTTATTCGGGTGCTTCCAAGCACGTGTGTAAGGATCGCTCTTTCTTCAAGACTCTTGTGTCAGTTGAAGATGGAAAAGTGCTCTACATGGGCAATACTTCTACTGTTGATGTTAAGGGAATAGACCAAGTAGAGTTAGTCTTAACTTCTGAAAAAATTCTTACTTTAAATGATGTATATTTTGTGCCGGAAGTTAGAAAGAATCTTGTTTCTGATTTTCTTCTTAATAAGTTTGGCTTCAAATAAGTGTATGAGACCGATAAGTTTATCATATCTAAGGGGAGTGTCTTTGTGGGGAAGGGTTATGCTAGTGGTGACATGTTTAAGTTAAATGTAATTACTCCTTCTAGTGGTAATAAGATGAATGATTTTGTTTACATGCTTGTGTGTTCTTTATCTTCTCTATGGCATAATCGTCTTGGATATGTTAATTACAAAAGATTAAAAGACATGTCAAGACTTGAGTTAATTCCTGATTTTGATGGAAATATAGAGAAATTACTTTTTCAATTGTTCAAAGAATCACCAAATTACTTGAATTAATTCATAGTAATTTAGGTGATTTTCATAGCACTCCCTCTTTTGGGGAAAAGAAATACTATGTCACTTTCATTGATGATTTTACAAGATATTGTCAAGTATACCTTTTACATGCTAAAAGTGAAGCACTAGACATGTTTAGGATATTTAAGAATGAATCTGAGTTGTATTGTGAAACCTTCATTAAAAGACTAAGATCGGATAGGGGTGGTGAATATTATGATACAAATTATTTCAATCAACTGATATAATCCATGAGGTCACAGCACCTTATACACCACAACAAAATGGAGTGGCGGAAAGGAAAAATAGAACACTAACTGAAATGATCAATGCTATGCTTTCTAAATCCGGTTTAAGTGAAGGATTTTGGGGTGAAGCGATGCTCACAACATGCTACATCCTAAATAGGGTTCCTAATAAAAGGAATTCAATTACTTCTTATGAATTATGGAATAAGAAAAAGCCAAACCTGAGTTATTTCAGAGTTTGGAGGTGTAGGGCTATTGTAAGAGTTCCGGAACTCAAGAAAAGAAAATTGGGGGAAAGAGGAATTGAGTGCATCTTCATAGGCTATGCTGAACGTAGCAAAGCCTATAGGCTTTTGGTCATAGAACCAAATGCTTCTATTACGGTTAACATCGTGATAAAATCAATTGATGCCATTTTTTATGAAAGATTCTCTTCAATTCCTAAACCAAATGATTTTATTCCAACCACTATGACTCCAAGTAATGATCAATAACAAGGAGACATGGTGGAAGTAAGGAGAAGTAAACAGATTAGAAAGGAGAAATCCTTTGGTTCTGATTTCTTTGTCTATTTGATAGAGGGAACAAGGGATTTCATTGAAAATGAAATACTCTATGTTTATAGCATTGATTTGGATCCTAACTCATTTAAAGAAGCTATGGAATCTCAAGATGCTTCTTTTTGGAAAGAAACAGTCCAAGATGAAATGGAGTCAATCATGGAAAATAACACACGGGTCTTAGTTGATTTACCCCCGGGATGTAAGCCTATCACATCAAAGTGGATCTTTAAAAGAAAAAGGAAAGTAGATGGTACTATAGAAAGGTTCAAAGCCCGGTTGGTCATAAGGGGTTTTAACCAAAAACATAGTATTGACTACTTTGACACATATGCATCGGTGGCTAGGATTGCAACCATAAGAGTTCTCATTGCTCTTGCTGCAATTCAAAAGCTAGTAATTCACCAAATGGATGTGAAAATAGCATTCTTAAATAGTGAATTAGAGGAAGAGGTGTACATGAAACAACCAGAAGGTTTTGTCGTTCCAGGCCAAGAAAACAAAGTATGCAAACTCATAAGATCATAGTATGGCCTAAAACAAGCACCTCAACAATGGCATCAAAAGTTTGATGAAGTAGTGCTATCTTATGGGTTTAGCATCAATGAATTTGACAAATGTGTATATTCCAAATTTGAACGTGGAAAAGGTGTGATTATATGCTTATATGTTGATGACATGCTAATTTTTGGCACTGACTTAGAGGAAGTAAAGAAAACCAAATGTTTTATATCTTCCAAGTTCTCCATGAAAGACATGGGGGAGACTGATGTTATACTCGGTATTAAGATCATTAGAAATAATGATGGAATCCACTTGTCTCAATCTCATTATATGGAGAAAGTACTTGGGAGGTTCAATTACAAAGATTGCTCCCTAGTGGCCACTCCTTTCGATCCAAATCACAAGTTAACTCGTAATAGTGGGAGACCTATTGCACAAATTGAGTATGCAAAGGTCATAGGGTGCTTGATGTATGCCATGACAAGTACGAGGCACATTGTATTTGCCATTGGAAAGTTAAGCCGTTATACTAGTAATCCTAGTAAGTTTCATTGGCATGCAATACTTCGGGGGTTGAAATACCTGAAGAAAACTCAAGATTATGGCCTATGCTATTCAGGTTATCCTTCGGTTTTGGAAGGATATTCAAATGCAAGTTGGATAACTGACAAAGTGGATTATGCCTCTATATCAGGTTATATATACTTGCTTGGTGGAGGGGCAGTGTCTTGGGCATCTAAGAAACAAACTTGCATTAGTGATTCCACCATGACTGCTGAGTGTATACCTTTGGTTGCAGCTAGTAAGGAGGCAAAGTGGCTGCAGAATTTGCTATTAGAAGTGCCTTTATGGCCAAAACCAATGTCGCACTCTCCATACTTTGTGACAGCAAGACCGCACTGTCCAAGGTTTATAGTCATGTCTATAATGGAAAATCAAGGCACATTGGACTTAGACATGCCTATGTCCATCAGTTGATCAAAGATGGAGTGATCACAATTAATTATGTGCAAACAAATGAAAATCTTGCGGATCCTTTAACTAAGGGTCTAGCAAGAGACTTGGTGTCCAGAACATCAAGGGGGATGGGACTTAAGCCCATATCTACAATTACTAGCAAGGAAGTCTCAGCTTAATTCGTGGTATGACATCGCATTCTAAGTTCAATGAGTGACAACTTTGCATAGTGATTGGAAGCACTAATATATTTTATCCCAAGGTAAGAGTGCTTGAGTACTGTAATGTTACAAGAGGGTGAGTTTTATACTCTTAATAGATCTTGATTGAATGACTTGTGTTACAGGATCATATTTCTAATGTCTACCTAAGTGAGTGTGAAGTGTGGCCGCTTCAAAGAGCAACAGGGCTTGGCTTGATGCACTCATAATGGATATAGACACATGGCCGAATAATAGTGTCAAATTTTAAGTGTATAACGAGATTTGTGTGTGAAATGTATCTAATTAATCAAAGAGGATGTATAGATCAAATACTTGTCTACTATTTACATTCAGATTAATTGAAATTATATTTCACTAAATGGACGTTCAAATCGCAAGATACTTTTCTCATGCATAAATCTCCTTGTGTTCTCGGTTGTGATTGTGTATTTTCTAAAATGGCGGGGGTTTGTTCTATATCTTGGAAAAGGCGGTGGATTGTTGAAATTTTTCAAGAATAAAATAAAAATAGCATATTTTTATACTGCTTATCCAAAAAGGTGGATAAGCATGGTGTCCTTTCAAGTTTACCCACCTTATCCAATCCTTTCGGTGAAAAGATGGATAAGTATGGTACCTCTTCAAGATTTAACTGCTCTACCTATCCATTTTTGGTGCCTCTTCAGGCACGATCACTCCTCTATATAAGGATGAGCGAAATCACAGTCACATGCAAAAAAAATAAAAAAATCAATGTGAGTAACTGCAGCACCCTCATCTATTAGCCTTGGAGAGAACCTTGAAACACACACTTGTTTTACCAAGTAGATTATCCCTAAGATTATTTGTGGTACAACAAATAAGTCTTAAGAAAAGTGTTCCTTTTCACGATTTACTTGGTTTATCCTTTACCACATTCAACCCAATTTTTCTAACAATTTGATCCCTTTATTCCGTTATTTTTATGTCAAATCTTGATGAGAAAGGGTTAGATTATCCTCTTTTGGTCTAAATTGTACTCATATAATGGTGCTTCGTAATTTCAGGAGTTGCTGCCGAGAAAACGAAAAAATATGCTAATCTTGGTAGAAAGGAGGGCTGAGTAGAGGTCAGTCGAAGTTCAAGGAAATTCTAGAGATCTAGCACGGGTACCCCGTGCCAGGTGGCATGGCCGTGCCACTACAAGACCTCAGCAAGTCGGTGCCACGGTCATGCCCCTGCCAAAGTTCCCTATTAAAGTCGTTTATGAGATTATGTTTAGGGGGGCTTCTGCTAGGTTTCTTTGGGGTGTGATTTAGGCTTCTTCCTCCTACTCCCAAACCCCACTAGGGGGAGAATAATTTAGGTTTAGTTTATGTATACTTTGTACAAGATAGATCGATTTCAGGATTCAAGTATAAGTTCCTCTTCTCTTTCTCTCTTTAGTTTCATGCTTTTAGTTTCTTTGCTAGTTTATTAGTTCTTTGTTCTGCTTATGTTCTTATGTTTATCGTGATTGAATTTGTGATCTTTGAATGGGAGGCCTTTACCCACTTTGTTTATGCAAGAAGCTAGAGTCTTTCTCTCACGCCCATCAGGTGTTGGATGAAGTGCTTGAAAGAGCTTTCATCCGTATTTGGAACAACTGACTTATGCTAAAAGATGAGGTTAATTATCTAGTGTGAGTAAAGAGGATAACTAACATTTGGACATGAAAATAGTCTAAATCTTAGCTAGGTCAAAGGTTGCAACTATGTCGATGGAAACATTGTGTAAGTAACGCAATCTTCAACATGCTTTACCTATCTAGTAGCATCTGGCTTCCACTTTAATATTGTTGGTCTGACTAGAGTGTTAGATCTTAAATGTATGCTCAGCAAAGTTTCTAAGGGTGGTGATCAGTCTATAAAAGACTATTTGCGCCATATTAAGACTTTTGTTGATTCTCTCAAGGCAATTCAAATTGAGTTCCATTTCTGACCTCGGAGTACTTCAATTTATCACTTCTGAGTAGCTTCTTTATTATCATAGTTTTGTCGCCACATACTCTGCGATACTTGGAAGTCATACTTTTGATTATTTAAGGTCGAAATTGATTTTTTATGAGCAATGGTTGAAGTTCTAATATGCTAGGAAAGTTACTACTCATCAGGCCTTAGTCAGCACCGTCAGCACGGGCACTACCAATCTAGGGCGTGGGTCAGGCTCTCAAGGTGGCGACAATAGCAAAGGAAAGTCTAATGGTGGGCATCGAAATTGGAATAATAAGGATGAGGATGAGGATGAAGATAATGACACTTTAGAACCACGTGATCAAAGGACAATCAACGAGGGGTCAAGTAATAATTAGCCATTGTATTATGCTACCAATTTACACCTGGGTACTCTTGGTTTTTTAGTCTAAATGCTTTTTTTTTTTAGTTTGATTTCCAAGTTTTGCTCACATCACATCAATACCCCTATTATTAAATCATGGGCCACCTTAAAGTACTAAATTGTTAAACCTTGGCTCAATACTGTTCCTTGATTTAGGAAATCAAGGAACATTATTATTCCTATAGATAAATCACATTTTGTAAATATAAATTATGAATTTTTATATCAATGAAGAGTTATACTATTTTTTACAGTGAAAATTAAATAAGTCAGATACATCAACAGTATTAGCTCTGCAATTTATTAAATAGAAAATTTCTTTAAGAATAATTATTAAATACTTAAAATTTAAATTCCTTATCAACCTTTGTAACTCCATCCTCACTAATAAGAAAATATATTAAAAATATCACAAAGATGTTCTCCCCAAAAAAAAATGTTCCTTGATTTAGGAAAGAGATAAACTAAATTTCATAACTGAGAATTAATACATTAACCAACCAACATATACTAATAAAACTATAAATGAATAAACCATTATTTTATCACAATTGCAAGACTAAGTAATATAATTGCTCTAAATAACACATTGAGAGACATATGCAAAACACTTTATATTCTTTTCAACTAATCATAAGCACTTATTATCATTATTAAGCAATGATCAACACTAATTAACACTGGTTGGCATCAATCAACACCAGTCAATATTCATCAGCACTTAACCATATTTCCTACTCACAATTTCAGTGATGGTCAACACTGATCAGCACTTATCAACGCTGATTGGTATTTATCAGCACTCATCGGCATTGATCGTTAATCAACAATAAGTTACTTATAATAAGTTAAATAGAATATACATAAATAATGTCCGTCAAAATATGAATGCTTACTATGAAATATATAGATGCTATAGAAAATAAATGCATTTATCAAATTTAACATGATTAAAAGATTTTAACATACAAAAGATCACTTGAAGTCATACTAAATTGACGAGTTGTTTGGTATTAGTATAAACAAACCAAATATCTCTTAAATTCAAGGATGTTTTGATATAGCAATAACAGGTGACACGGAAAAAAGTAAAGAAAAATCCACTATTCACATGTGATCAATAAAGCTACAAGATGATTAAATTATTAAGTCAAACTGTGTTTGATTTTGTGATGGTATATAAAGAATAAACACATACAAAATATAAAGCATTCAACACTATTTTTGAATACGAATGATCAATGTTCAAACCTCCGAAATGAGATTATTAACGTTCGAAAACTCTTTAAAATTAAAGATAATTGGCCTACCTCTATCAAATCCTATTCATACATTAGATTCAAAGGCCTATTAAACTAATGGAACTTCTTTCAATTTTAAAAAGAAAAGGGAAAAAAATCTTTGTTCAGGCTCACAATTATGGCCTTTCAAATAAAAAACACAGTTCATACCACCTGAGAGACGACAAGCTCAGTTTAGTCAGTCAGTAAGGTTAGCTTTCTTCAGTCTTTTCTACACTTAGCTACACCTATGACCTCTCCACACTTGGTCAAAGAACACTCATTCTCCAATCTTATGTGATATTGACCATTGTTTAATACTGTCCTCTCGTTACGTTTTGGTGGGACACAAGTACTGTTTCTTCCAAGTCATCTGCGTTTGTATGCTCATGTAATATGGATTTCTAATCCTTGTTTTATCTGTTATGTACATGTATCTTATCTTGATCAAGGTTGCATCAGAAGGTTTGGTCTCTATCGACTTGATCACCACATTAAATGGTATAGAATTATCAAAATATCAATAAGTTTCAATCAATTTTTAATCAGTTTTAATGATACAAGTATACCCTTATGATGTGAGGGTGTGAGTTAAATAACTTTTTAATATATTAGTAACGGAATAGGTTTTTTATTAAAAAAAGCAAACAATAAATTGATATATTATAATATTTTTTTGATTCAAAAGTAAAGCGAGTTCTCTTTAGTTTTTTCCCTACTAATAACATACTTCTTTATTCTTAATTAATATCTAACTCATATTTTTTTGTTGTATTTGCATCATAAAATCATATATATTTTATGGTTAAATTTTATTTTTAAATAATAAAAAAGTATGTGAGAAGTTACCTTATTAAATAGAATTAATATTGTATTAAATTTACATCTATCTTACATTGCCTTTTCTTTTTATTTTAAATCTCATATGGCATCCTATGTTGCATTCAAGTATCTCACATGGCTATTCTCTCTTACATGGCATCCTATATGACAAGCTTAGGTACCGCTCATACATGAGTTCAATCCAACTTTTAATATATGTGTGTGTGTATGTGTGTATGATGATGATGATGATGATGATGATGATGACGATGATTATGTTTCTATTCCTAACAGTAATGAATGAAGTTGAATAGATGATTCATTAATCCATGTTACATAATTGATATTTTGAGTGTGATATATGAAATTTTCACTTCACTTTAAAGTGAAAATTAAATACTAAATAGTAAAAACTCGTGTCCATAATTTTCTTCTTGTTTCTAGGCCTCTGTTTTAGTAGAGTCGAACTATTATTGACTTATAATATGGTAGAACTCTCTCATCACAGATTTTCTCTACTTGGAAGACTCGAACTGAAATCTTGCTTGAGAGAAATAAGTGTCAAACCAGTTGTGAGTCATCCTTTGTTGACAACTTGTATTTGCAACTGAATATACTATAAGTGTCATTTGAAACAACTAATCTTAATATACTTTTTTTTATGGGGGTTAATCTTGATATACTACTTACATAAACAAATAATACAACTAAAAAAACAATTGCATAGCACCCAGGGGAGAAAAAAAGCACAATTATGTAAGCCAAATAGTTGACATCTAACATATGATACTCCTAAGAAAGAGTCTATACAATCAATCTTTAGGATGGAAGTCTACTCGATCAATCAAGCCAAAAACAAGGGATTAATTGATAAATGAGGCCTTCATCAACTTCTTTTCAAAAAGTGCTTTTAGGGCCTTCGTCAGTAGCAATAATTGTTTGAGTAATTGCTTTATTAGGGGATAATTATTATTAACATATAACTAGTTAATTGAGCAGTTAAATAGAATGTTTTAGCTAGTAAATTAGCTATCGTGTTAGTTAAATATCAAAGCATACATTATTCTTCTAAGAGTACACACTTTCACATACTACGTCAATGTCACATATTAAAAATTGGTTTATATGATAAATACACACTAAATACACACACACACACACACATATATATACATATATATACATATATATA
>JACYFF010019584.1:5258731-5273373 GCA_017589665.1 Selenicereus undatus
TGTGTGTATATATATATATATATATATATATATATATGTGTGTGTGTGTGTGTGTGTGTGTGTGTGTGTGAAAATGTATTCTTTGGTTGCTAAAAACTTGAGCCGAAACAGTTGGAAATGGGTTGTAGGATCTCCGGCCTAGGGCAGATTTCGATAATATATGATTGGAAGGGAGTTGTTCCTTATGGCCGTGTTCGGAAAATAGCAGTTAGTTGTTATCCATTTGTATTAGTTGTTAGTTGTTAACTATTTGAATTAGTTAGTTATATTAGTTGTTTGAATTAGCTGTTTGTAGAAAAACTATTTCGCAAAATTAGTTGTTTTTGACAAAATTGAGAAACAAAATGGTAATTCTCAAAAAAACTTCCAAAAAGCTTATAAATTAGTTTTTTTTAAAATTAGTTTTTTGAACCCAAAAAGTTGTTCTACCAAACACCTAAATAGCTTTTTGACTAGATCAAATAGCTTATTTTAGTCTAAAAGGCTCTTTTTTGTCAAAAAAAAACTTTCCAAAAAATTACTTACCAAACAACCCCTATGACATGGTTAAGCTTGGGCTTCCCATATATGATCATGAACTAGGTTATCCTCTCACATGATCATGGATGATCTTAGAAGTTGAGGCCTCTAAATTTTTGTATTTAATTATCCAAATTATTAATAATTAGAAAAGCTTGTTGTTCTACTAGTGAGATTTTTAAAAAAAAAAAAACCCATATATGTAAGTAAAATTTGAACAAATGAAAAGGGGAATAAAACTAAAATCTATCATACGTGCAACCTTTATCAACCTCTACACTGAGTTTGAAGTGACTTTTTCAACACTCTAAAATATGTGTTGTTTCTTCCTAAGCAGTAGGCAATTCGACTATAAAACAGCCAAAAAAGTAGACAATTAGTGATTTAAAATCTGAAGTCCTCCTCTATGAAATCAATCTCATTATGGTTCTACAACTTAAAAACTCAGATTGATACATCACACATTCATACCCTCCCACGTTCCACCATAGCGGGGCCCTTATGGAAATGGATAAGGGAGGTCTGTGGCTTCATCTAGTGACAACAAAAACAAAATTACCAGCAGAGCCTGCAGCACCCTATCTTGGAATTGGGCTCCACACTGCATTGTTACTGAGATTTCTCACATTATAATGCACCATGCCAAAGCTCAGAAAGACAACAATAAGGCCACACAGTTATTAGCCTGGAGAGACTCCACAACAAATTCAATTCAAGCCTAATACAAATTGGACATTTTCATGGTTTTTACTTTTTACCTTTTCCCTTTCTCTTTACAGCCTTGGTGAAAAACTGGATGTCAGATACTACTGGCTACAACTACTACCACCAATCCTATCTTTTAAATCATAATTTCCTAGGCCTGCAGTGATTTACACACTGTTCTGAGATATTACTTCACCAAACTTGAGGAAGAGCTGGGCATCCGACATGCTGATGGTGGGGCTCTTGATCACATGAGGCACCCTGAGGCTCGAGTAATTGTCTGTGAAGGCTGACACCCGAGCAGAGGGGAGTGAGGGAGGCAGTGCCGGAGGTGTTTGCTTTGGGAGGGGTATTTCAGGAACAAGCGTGCCCAGAATGCGTGTAACTTCATGCATTGTGGGTCTGTCACCGGACTGCTTCTTGGTGCACAGCAGGGCGAGCTGGAATACCTTCTTTACAGCCCCAGGGTCCTTGCAGGTGGCAGTGACCTCTGGATCAACAGTTTCCATAACAGCATTTTTGGCTGCTTTTGATAGGATCTGCATGACAGATTTCAGCACTCTTATCATCTGTACGGTCATACAGTTTCAAGTCTGGCATGGTTCGAATGTCATATGGATTGCACAAAGAGAAAATTGGCGAATCTAACAACATTCCCAATGACAACCCCATGAGAAACAACAATTAGAAGCCCCAAAAAAAGGAAAAATTAAATTTCTGGGTGTCTTTTTGTAGACTTAGTCACTCGGTTACAAACTCTCTCAAGGCGCATACAAGAACAATAGGGTCAGAACGCAAAATCCCAGTACACAACTCCAGATAATACTTGACCTGTATCTGAACAAGGTGCAAATGAACAAACTTATTCTGCCTCTTGGAGGGCTGCTATTTGTATTACAGCACAGTAGCCATCTTATTTTCTTATGTGCTCCAGTGTTCAATTTCCAGGTTCAGAGTCCTATTTCAAAGGATTATGTTGATTTTTAAAGCCTAATTCAAAACGTCCAAGGTGTTGAACCCGTGCCCCAGTGTGAGCTGTATGCGAAAAAGAAGACAAAAGAGCTTGGCTAGTGCAGCGTGTAGTAATAAGTATATGAGAAGTAAATGCTATAACTAACCAGGTGATGAAGATTGCAATCATTGTCCACTGCCTTTCTTCCAGTCAGCAACTCAAGCAGAACAATCCCATAGCTGTAAACATCAGACTTTGCAGTAAGGCGGGAAGTGCGAGCGTATTCTGGGTCTATGTAACCAATTGTTCCCATTACACAAGTTGATGTGTGAGTCTTTGATTCACAGATACTCTTTGCAATACCAAAATCAGTAAGATGTGCTTCGAAATCCTTGTCCAGTAGAATGTTTGAGGACTTCACATCCCTATGGATGATGCGAGGGCTGCAATCGTGGTGAAGATACACAAGCCCTTGAGCAGCTCCAAGTGCTATCTTAAGGCGTGTATCCCAGTCAAGCTTTTTCTTCTTTGTAGGCCCTATTATAGGTCATGAACAAGTAACAGAATGGAAAGAGACATACCAAAGACTCAGTTTTAATACAGCATGGATGATGGGATAATTACATGGGATGCGTAGAGATAGGAGCTCTGTATGGTAAGGACTGATAAAAGTTTGAAAATTAAGGTTTAGGAGTAGTGGAACTCATCGACAAAACACAAAGACACAACCTGCAAACAAAACTTTTGGTACGGTTGATAGGCTAACTAGGTCACATTCCAGTCCAGGCCAAATTCAAAGTCTCCTATCAACAACAACAAAACCTAGTATGGGTATCGCACTATCACCTAAGTGGAGTTTGAGGAGACGCAAATGTAGGTAGCCGGAAGTGGATTCCAAGAGACCCCACAAATCCAGTCTCCTATCAGTTTGTCAAAAAAGAACTTGTCACCAAAAAAAAAAAAAGCAATCAATATTGATCAGGTGAACTTGGTGTCCCTTGGGAGTCAAAATTGGGCTTCTTGTTTCGGGCTGAGGTCAGTTTAGTTCCGGGGTAATCGTCAGGTCAAGTAATCAGGTATAGGTTTTTGGGGATACAGAACTTGCAACCAGATTATAACTATAAGAGATAAACTTACCATGAAGATGGTCCCAAAGACTTCCATTCTCCATGTAATCATAGAAAAGTAGGTTTCCGCAAGGAGAAAGTGAGTAACCCTGCAGGCTCACTAGGTTACGGTGCTTGATGCTTCCAACAGTCTCAAGCTCCGTCTGAAATTCTTTCAAAGATTGAGGGTACTGGTAAAGCCTTTTTATGGCCACCGGTTTGCAGTTCTTCAGCATACACTTGTAAACAGTACTAGATGCTCCATGACCAATTACATATTTCTCACTGAGGTTCTCAGTCATCCTCATGATATCGTCATATACATGTAGAGCCATGTTCATATGAAGGATGACCAGCTTTGGTGACGAATAATTAACCACTGCTGCATCAAATACCCAGATAACAGAGGCATCATTGACGTTAACAATGCAGATTTGTGTGGGAAAAACCTCTTGGACAGCTCGACTGTTAAAATAACAATATTTTTAAAAAATGGCTCATAAAATATGCTGGCATGATCACAAAGGCAAGAAAAATGCACATTGCAGTGCTGACTGTATACCTGGTTTCTCAACTGAGCTATCGAAAAAGGGAGCTGGATTTTGAGGACGGCAGGCTGCTGCTAGTATCATAAGGAGAATCACAAATGCCCCCAATGCAATCCCCAATATGGCAGCTTTGGATATTGCAGCTGCACATATACCAACAAAAATATAACTGCTTGAGATGAAATATCACTAAGATACCAAATGGTTTCCCATTCTTTGAAATTTACCTCGTTCTGCAGGATGAGAATAATGACACGCTGAGCCACGCCAATATCCACATAGATTAGGGTTTCCAATAAAGCTGTGAGAAGATATAAGAAATATTAAGCAAGCACCACAAGGACCTTTTTTAAAAAAAAAAAAAATGATGATACGGATCCCTTTCAAGAAAATTGTTTTTGGGTAGCTTTTCTAAAAAAGCCTCTTTGCTTGCTAATGGTAAGATGGTCTACATCTGGATATTGCCAGAACTCACTTTGGCGGAAATCACATGGGGTATATTGTTAGTATTACGTAACCAAGAGATGAAGAAACTAAGGCATACAAAAGGTTTTGTAGTCAAAGCAAAAGCCTCTACCTGTTTGGTGAAAATCTGGAGAAGTTGTTACTTGTAGTAATGTCACCAACCAAGTTATTGTACGAGACATTTCTGAATGAAACAATACGATTAAATCAAACAACTGACATAATGTTCTGGGGGAAGAGGAAGCATTTAAATTATGACAGGGAATTCTTCCAAAGAAAGTATTGAATAAAATTTACAATATGGCAAGGCTGAGACAGTTCATCAGTGACATCACATCCCCAGATAAATGGTTGTGTTCCAATCTCCTGTAATCATTCATCATGAAAGACAAAAATATTTAAAGAGGCTATGAAGTGCGAATTGAGGATTTCTAGTATCTTCAGAGAAACTTACAGAGAGAACAAATTCTGTAGTTGACCAAACTCTTGTGGAATTATACCAGAAATCTGATTATTAGAAAGATCTCTGCAAGGCAAAGCATCAAAAAGATATCATAACAGAAGAAACTGCTACAATATATAGGTTTACATTGCTGAAAGAGCAGTGTCTCACATATCCAATATACTTCTAAGATTGCCAAATTCAGCTGGGATAAATCCACCTATATGATTTTGGCTCAAGTTCCTGCAGCAAAAAAAGAACATAAGCAAGACGATATGAAATTTCTAAGAACCACTCTCCAAATGGTGAGAAGTACAGCTTTAGAAGATGTTCCAAGTCTCCAAGGGGTGATGGGATAGAACCGCTGATTTTGTTGTCAGAGAGGTCCCTGAAGAAAGGCAAACTTATCATTAATAGCTCAATCTAAAGGAGGGAAACAAGGAAGCAATGCTGTTCTAACTCAGCCATACCCATGTTGAAGTATGACTCATCAGAACTTATATACACGTTAGATTTGGCCTTTTTAAAAGAAAAAATGTTAAGTGTTTTTAGTCTAAAGTAACGTCAAATTCTTATACCCATGTTGGAGTATGAAATGCCCAAGTACGTGGAGCCAAAGAGTGATGATGATGAGCTAATGTGATATATCAACCAATGTGTAAAAGTATAAACAGACATGGCATAGCATGTAAACTTACAGCGTGTCAAGATTCCCCATCCGTGATAGCTCGAGCGGAATTGGACCACTAAGATTATTGGACGACAGATTCCTAGGAGAATACAAGCATAAGGACTTGAGGTTACACCAATCCCAGACATTAATTCTTTTCCAGCTAAAGAGACTTAGAACCACTTACAAGTATGTCATGCGCTCAAGGCTCTGAAACGTGGGAGGGATGGTTCCATTCAACTTGTTACCATGTAGATTCCTATCATCACAAAAGTGTATCAGCCATCGGAAGTCAACTTCAACAAAGCTAGAAGAAATAAAACAGTAAATATAACTCACAAGCTATTGAGATTCGCACATGAGCTCAGATTTTCAGGTATGGGGCCTTCAAGGTGGTTGTTTGCGATATTCCTGAGGAAATGAAATAGGTAAAATTCCTGCAGATGGGACGTTTCACACAGCCGAAGTTAATGTCATAGACTTACAGGTCAAACAGATCAGTCAGCTTCCCTAGTTCTGGAGGAATGCGGCCTTTGAGCTCATTGTCATTTAGTTCCCTATATAATCAAAATTCAGTAAATGTGAGATGTGATGCTGTCATTTAGAAGTAATGCTAAAAGCGATATTATTACACCATACAGATGACAGCTTGGGCAATTTTATGCACCCAATAGTAGCTATTGACAAGATCAATAAATGATATTGTGGCTGAGGAACAAAATTCCTAAAAATTGATCATACAATACATACAAGTAGTGAAGTTTAGTCATATTTCCAAGCTCTGGGGGAATCGGGCCTGTTAACTTGTTGCCATGCAAATACCTGCACATTAAGTGGAATAACTAAAAACATGCAAAGCAGAAGCGCATAGACAAAAACTGAAGACTAGCAAATAATTGAAACTAATCCACAATGCAGGCTATAAGAAAGAATAACTGGGAACACAAAGTAAAAAAGTTGAAGTATCAACTAACAATTTCTCAGTATAACTCAAATTTCCCAAGATGGGCGGGATTATTCCAGTCAACTTATTTAAGCTCAAATCTCTGAAAGATACAATAACAAAGCAAGACAATTAGATAAGAAAGGTAAAGACGGATAAAATTGTAATAATAACACATTTGGTGTTTTAGGGGGCATATGTATCAAATGTAGCGAAGCTACGTTTGGCTCAATTTATAATGCACTCACAACACTGCAAGTGCCTGCATCAAGCCAATTACTGAAGGGATCTCTCCTGAGAGTTGATTTCCTTGCAAGGACCTATTTATCAATTGGAAAAATCATTTAGTCAAAACATATTAGAGTAAGAAAAACTGCTTTTACTAGATGGAGAAAGATAAGGTTTGCATGCACATACAAGGTTGCCACCTGCAAGAAACCAATGTTGAACGGGATCTCCCCAGTCAGCTGGTTGTATGACAAGTCCCTAACAACAAAAGAATAAGATTACTTTTTCACAAACAAGTTTAACAAGAAAAGGCAAATGCCCCCTATTGAATGAAGTTAATCACATACAATACTTGGAAGGCAGTGCAATTGCCAATGCTTTGGGGAATACTTCCAGTCAAACTGTTGTTCCTGACATCACTGCATGTTTTGGAAGACATCCAGAAACATTAACAGCCTGGAATACAACACAAATTCAGAAGCCTAAATCACTCGAACTTCAAATACCCATGTATGGTATGTGTGCATCCAGGTTTCCGGCTTTGCCATATTTTTAAAGTTATCTGTTTTTCGGTCCAAAATGAGGTGTCAAGTGTTGTATCTATATTGGACAATCAAGTGTCGAACATGATACTTTGGAAAACAAAAAGTCTGAGTAACATTGGCAAAAGTTCTAGAAGACTTACAAGTACCACAACCCTGTCAGCTGGCACATATCAGGTGAAAGTGTTCCGACCAAATTGTTACCCCGAAGCCCTCTAAATTTGGGCAAATGATAAAGCAAAAAAGAGAGAGTTGTCAATGGACGAGTCCTGAAAAGGGTTTGTGCTAATTTGACTGCAAAAATACCCAATAAATACGGGTTCCAACTCACAGGTATTGCAAAACCTCGTTCCAGTAAATAAGTCTTGGAATATCCCCTGATAGATTGTTCTGTGCCAGGTCCCTGAAACACATAACACACACACAGATTTTCATCACTTCCAAAATTTTGAATGGCCAGAGGACCAAAGCTTTTTTTTTCTTTTCCTTTTTCTAATTAACCCATAGAAGGGTCAAGAATCATACAAAATTTTCAAATTTGGTATCTGAGAGAGGGTTGATGGGATTGGACCCGTCAATTGATTGCTCTTCAAAATCCTGGAAAATCATTATGACAGAACCGTGGATGAACGTATGCAAAAACATTAAGAACCAAATGTACTCTATAACGTTAAATGAGTCCTTACAAAGTTTCCAGCTGTTTCAACTTTGAGATCGAGAAAGGTATGTCACCATCAAGCTCATTGAATGATAAGTCCCTGAGATAGACGATTACAAATTTTTGATTGAGGGTCTTGATAAGTATGGCACGACAAGGGCAGTGTATAAAATCCTATAATGTTGATCATGCAAGAGCAAATGCTAAACATCAAAGAACAACATACAAGCTTTTCAGAGGGGAACAATCTCCAATCTCATCTGGGATTTGACCTGAGAACTTGTTTCGACTAAAATCTCTGTCCAAAGAAGCATAGCATTATATCAAAGGGTTTATCAGACGTACAAAATGGGGCAACCAAAGCAGTGCAAAAGGTGAGTAAAAGGTAGTATAGTGTACATTGATAGCAAGCCATTGAGACCTCCAATGGCTGATGAAATTTCCCCATCAAGATTCAGTCCTGAAAGATTCCTACATTGATCCCACCAGCCCAAAAGGCACATGAAAATGTCAAAAACTTTATACCAAGAAAAACATCATAAAGTTCAATCAATAGATGCCAAACCTAATAATGAGTCATCTCACAGATTCCACACGATATAAGCATTATTGGTGAATCATGAGGAAGAAAGTGAAGTTACTCACAAGGCAATGACATTGAAGGTGGCATTATCACAAGTGACACCTCTCCATATACAGTAGTCTGATGAGGGAGAATCTGACCAGTCATATAATACATTGTCCACATCCCTAATTGACTTCTTAATTTCCAACAGTGTAGCTCCTTTAAACATTCAAAAAAGGGGGTCAAAATCAAGGTGATATAATAATAATCTAATAAGATAGCAAATGAGATTTCATATATCCAAAGACTCCTCTTTATTTGTTTTAAAGGAGGGGTGGGTGGTGGGTCAAAAATAAAAGAAAAGATAGGCAATACACAGGAAAAGGGCAGAATGATAGTTGAGAGATCACACTCAAATGATAAGACTAATCCTCAGCAAAAACTCCTAAAAAATAACGACTCGACATGTTAGTTACCCAAAGCAAGAACAAATGGTGCCCCCCTGATAATTGGAAAGATAATGAAGAATATAATAAGAAGAGAAGGGCAGTTAAAAAGTATAAAATAAACAACACAGATGCAGAAAGGGGCGAAATCCCGATAATAACAGAAAAAAATTAAATTAAAGTAAAACAGAAAGAGTATTACTATTTTATTAATCACACAGAAGTGGCTGGATTAAGCATTACTTAGACGCAGACAAGAGCTGCAAGTATTTTAAAACAATAATTCAGAGAAGAAAAAGATGAAGAAGAACTTACCATCGTCAGAGTCCACAGAACCCAAGCAAGAGAGCATGAGAGAGACCACAAAAGGCAAAGCATGAATAGAATTCCGCCATTGATGGAACCCAGAAGAAAAACCCACCTCCATTTTTTCTGTTTTCTTCTTTTTTAGGACCAGAAAAGTTAAAACCCACTTCAATCCACAAAGTAAATTTGCAAGATTCAGGGGTATATCAAAGAAGATTGACCTTATCTACCCTAAAGATGCAACCTTTCTTCTCTGGGTTATCGGCATTGAAATCAATTACTGTTGTTTGACAGTCAAAATGGATGAAGACCCAGTTTGTATTTTTGCAAGCCAAGATGTAATGATGTATGCAGACTACTGAAGTTAGCAGAAAGAGAAATCACGATCAACTTGCCATTTTAATTAATCTCTCTCTGTATGTTCCTCTGCTTTACCCAGAAATGGGGTCACCCTTTCTCCCTTGAGAATAAAGCTCAACACAATGGGCATTGCAACTCCTCCTTCACATTGAATGACAGAGAGCGAAAGAGACAGAAAGAGAGAGAGGATGTGATAATGATAATAACGCAGAGAAGAGCAACCCAATGCTGCCAATTTCAGGGGTGTTCAATGACCCTGCCTACAACAGCTCTTCTTTTCATTATTTCACATCTCTCTCTTGTCTCTCTCCCTACTTATGGAGGAGGACAGTGATTCTAGCTCTCTCTCTCTCTCGCTCTCTCGCTCTCTCGCTCTCTCTCCCCCTATGAGTACACTAGGACAGTGATAGTATGCAGGGCATACGCAGCTCTCCACCTAGAGTTTCAGAAGAAAAAAAAAAGGAACAAAAATTGATGATGATAAATGTTTTATATAAATACAATTTATATTTATCTGACTTATCTAAATTAATTTATAATTAAAAATCACTAAATTTTTAATTATTTTTTATTTGATATTTTAGTTAATATAAACTATTTTATTCAATCTATAAGTAGTAAAATTCCACCACAAATCAAGTGTAGAATTTATTTTAAAACAACCCTCATTTGGATCACAATATTTATCATTTTTTTTAAAAAAATACTCTAATAGTCATTTTAAATATACCGGTAAAAAATACTGTCCATTGGAACTAACATGATGGAGGGCCCAAAATAGGCAATCTTATTATTAAAGTCGATGCGTTTTATATAGTTTTTTTTTCGATGTAAATATAATTTTCTTCGATAATTGATCAACTATCTCCAGAGGTCTTGTAGGCGTATCATCCACGGACCCGTAGCAAATGCATCTTTTTTAGGCGTGAGGATTGGTAAACATGGAAGTTTTGTGGTAAAAAAGGTAATGTATTTTTTAGACTACTTTACAAAATAATCCGGGGATTATTATATGAGGTAGAGTTAAAATTTTTCAGATACATATATATTGTTTACAAATTTGTGGTGAAAGTGTAAAATGTAAAAAAATGTAAGAAATTATTAAAAAATTGTAAGCAATTGTAAAAAAAAATTTAAGAATAAAAAATAGCGCAAAGATTGATGTAAACAGAATTCGAATCCACTAATAAAGACAGTTGTAAGAAGATATTAAAAAAAAAATGGTAGACGATTATAAGGAATTATAAGTCATGAGAAGTTATAACGATTATAAGAAGGCATAAACAAAACCATAACAAAGTTTACATTTAAATTTACGCCTACATAAAATTGAAATAACATAGCCTAATCAATGTCCCGCGAAAATGAAAAAGCGAGATCCATACCGAGAGGTGTTGTTATTGTTGTTATTGATGATGTATGGCCTAAGCAATGCCAATAGCTTCGTAACTCAATAGTATAGGACTAGAGGTTCCGCACTCCCCATCAATGTTTGAATCAAGATGGGCCCAGTTTTCTTGGGATGAAGTGTGGAACTCCTGAAAGTCCCTTGTGCATTTGGTGGCAATGTTAGGGATCCATACGTAATTGTCCAAAACAATAGGTATTGTCCCTTGTAACTCAATAGTACGATGATTATGCAAGCTCCTTCAAAGCAATAGGCATTGTCCAAAACTCCAAATTGATTGTTTAGTTGTAAACATAATTTAAGATCACAAGATGAATACTGTTAAATTGGTGACGGGGTTATGTTTTCGTTGGGTTTAATCCGATGATCGTGCAACCCTCTTTGAAAGACCAAGTGATGTCTAAATGAATTGTTCAATTGTAGTGATGAACTGTGCTGAATAATATTAAGATTGTGTTCGGTAACAACGTTTTGGGTAGCGCTTAGTATTTTGATCAGGTCAATACACTAGTTAGTTAATTTTTAGTGTTCGGTAAACTATCGTTTTGATTAGCAACTCAAGTAGCGTTTTAGCGTTTTAAACAACGTTTTTTTAAAAGGTAATAGTATTAACATTTCGCATTTAAAAGTAGCGTCTCATATTTTGTAGCGAAAAAGTATCCTTTAAAAATTTTATCTTTGGAAATTATATATTCCTTTTATGTCAATTTACATTAATCAGCTAACATAATGGCTAAATTTACCGAATACATTAGTTTCAATCATTCGTCTAAACAGCTATCCACTAACGGTTGAATTAGAAACGATATCCGCTATGTAAACCGCTATTCGCTATTTGAACCGATATCCGCTAACTAACGGCTAATTTTGTCAAACAGCGCCTAAGTATTCATGACAAGTATTTGTATTGAGCCTAAAAGAACATATTTTTTTAAAAAAAACTTATCATATAAATAATTTCATCATAAGATAGTCGTAACCAAAATTTATTAATATTTACTAATAACCCCCAATACTCTCAATTATTATTTTGATCTAATATATGTTTCAAAAGTTTATATTATCTACGTTGAATATTCCCTTAGAATAACCCAGACAATTACAAATGATAATGAGTGATAGAAGAAAATTTTTGGACAGGTCAAAATCATGTCATGAATTTGAAGGGTTGTGTGTACGATTTCTACTGGGTATTGTTCTCTGGCTTTTGCTTTACCGTTCATCTCATCTCTCTTTTCATGCCTCGGGAAGCCTCATGGCTTGTCCCATCTTGTCTCACAACGGCCCTTCTGACACACATAGAGAGACGTGACATAAAGAAATGACACCCAAAGTAGGAGAGATTACAGAAAGAGGCCACAAGAGTGCAAATGGCACCATGGCCATGGCCACCTTTCACTTCAATTGTGCCAAAACGAGCCGAGCTGAGCCTGAGTCCGTCAGGTTTGAGCTCAGTTCGGTCAACTAAAAGCTCAATTCAGTTTTGGTTTGGATTCAACTTCAAATGCATAATAGCTGATTTGGGCTCAATTCGATATTTTTTATTTATTTATTTTTGATTAAAAAGTTTTCAAATTTACATCTAAAGTCGACGTTAAATTTTAGATTTTTACATTAGAGTCAAGAAATAAGGGTCGGAATAAAATTTTGTTTATTCTAAAGGTTATTTCTTATTTTCAGTACAAGCACACAATTAAAAAATGAACTAATTAAATTAAATCGAGCCAAATCGAGCCGCGCTTTGACCGAACCGAATCCGAGGGCTCAATCAGCCGGTTTGGTTTCGTTACAGCCGTACTCGTAACCAACGGCTCAGCTTAACTTAGGTTCTGTTCTCTTCGACTTATTTTGTCTTAATTTATTTTAGATTAAATTTATCTAAACTTATTCTGAATGTATTTGCTGAACTTATTTACTAAATGTATGTTCAACCTATTCTGAACTTATTAAGAACAAATTTATAAACTTATTTATTGAACCTATTCTGAACTTATTAGTTGAACTTATTATGAACTTGCTATGAACTTATTTACTAAACTTATTCTGAACTTAACTTATCTGAATTTATTCTTCAAAAAACAAGTCGAAGAGAACAGAGTCTTAATGCTGATTACCTATAGAGGCAATTTCACTTCTCTGAATTTATTCTGTTGTTGTTGTTGAAAAATATATATAGTGATGAATGAGTAATGGATGAATAGCTTGACAAATCAGGTTGGATTCGTGTGATACTTCATCCAACCCCGTTACTCAATCCACCACTGACTTAATTATCCACTTAGATATTATCGATTTAAATTTAGTTCACTTTTTATTGTTATTCTTTATATGTAACCTTTTTTGGATAATTATATACTTAATTTTATGGTAACTGTCAAAGTTAATCCAATAAATATGTTGGCTATTCATTTCTTATACGTAAAACGTCTTTTCACTCTTTTCAGAAGATAAAACTTATTTTTGCTAATGAATTTTCTAGACATATCGCATACGAGCATTAATCATTCGTTTATAACTTTATCTGTCCGTTTTTACTCACAGATGGTGGATGGATGGATTTGATTGAATTTTCACAAATAATGGGTGGATTGCATAAAATGAATAAAGGCGCGTGATGAACATATGAATCATGTAATTGGTCTCACTTAAACATAGACTCGGACATGTTTGTTATGAACATATTGGCAAGTATAACTATACTGGAGAAAGTTTGAGCATATTTGACCAACAATGAGTATATTGGAGCAGAATGAAACATATTAGAGCAAAATAAAACAGATTGAAGTAGCTTCAAGCAGATTGTGACATACTAGGAGCAAGTTGGATGTTTGAGAATGTTCAGAGCATTTTGGAGTTAGTTTCAATGGTTTTGTGCAATTACATTTATTTTTTTTGTAAAACTAGTTTACATCTAAAAAAATTATGCAACGGCTAAGCTGAACGTGATTGAAAGTATCATTGCACATATCAATAATATTTTTCATATGTCACGAAACAACAATAGCCAATTGCAACCAGGTAAACACTTTTCATTATCCATACATTCATTCATTGCTTGTTTGATTTGTCATCATACAACACAATATTAAGCATTGTTCCAATTTTCGTTGGTCTTGACTCTTGACAAAATTGATATCCTTTTTCATGCATTCGGTTGAAGTTGTATAGCATGCAACACGATATAATGATATCAATTTGTCATTTTCTACTAACTTGAGACGTTCAGTCTTTCAATATCTTCCGGGAGTTATTCAACACTCTAAACTTCCTCGATTGTCGACCGTAATGAAGAGCGACAAAAATTTGTATTGCTTCAAAGTCAAAGTAATAAAGTAAATCTCACATCGGTGGAGGTTAATTTGTTAATCTGTCAATAATGATTTATCATTACTAATTTATTTGTTAATAAAAGTTTCAATGTTTTGCCACATTGTTATCATTTTCTTAATTTGTCATTAATTTTTTAAAAAATATTTTTAATTTTTTTACCTACATGGTCGAGGTTAATTTATGGATATCATTCATGTGAAAAAGTTTATGTGCTTGATTCGAGTGGCTTGAATGATAAATGTCTAATAAAATGCATTATACCATGTTAAATTTCTAATAAAATTTGCAAAATTATAAATGTCTTGCTACAAAGCACTTCTTAAGTGTCTTGTCTTACTATTCAATTTATATTATAATATATTAAATTGAAGAAAAAAAAGATTAAATAATAAAAGAGTGTTACAATTTACAAATTATGTAAAATCATATTTTTATCCATAAATTTTCTC
>JACYFF010019584.1:5273773-5316324 GCA_017589665.1 Selenicereus undatus
ACACACATATATATATATATATATATATATATATATATAGATAGATAGATAGATAGATAGATAGATAGATAGATAGATAGATATATGCTTGTAACTATTGAAATTTTCATAATCACAGTATATTAATTTAAGTTAGTGCAATACACTTAAGAAATATCATATCACTGTACATGTATCATCACCTATAAGATATATTCCATACCATTCCTCTCTTAGTTCTAAGAAAAGACAGCATTCTTTTTGGTATGTAATATATTTATGGGCTCAATTATAAGCTAAAGCAATAATAAAGAGAGGGGAGTGAACCCACACTTGCATTCCCACACAATGAAGTGCATGTGGAGGAGTGGGGGGATCACTTCGCTTATGTGCAGATGCAACTTCATCTCCATGTGAACTTTATCCTCATGGGGCTGCCTTTGTGTCTTGATTGGCTCTTTGATTGAGAGTTTCTCCTAATTGTTGCATCCTATTTTTATTCATTTTTTTGGCCTTTTTCTCATTTGGGTAAACCTATCCTAGCTTGCAAGTATGAGTAAGTGAAATTGAGATTGTGGAAGTGAAAGGCAAAAAGAGCTATGTGGATTGGATCTTTTCTTCTTTAACGTATCATAAATAATTTATTACAGATCAGTACAATTGAGTGCTTGAGTATTGATTAGTGCTGATCATGATTAAGATTGTGAGTAGGAAACATGGTGAAGTTTTATCAATGCTAATAAGTAATTAACAGTGCTGAATGTCTATGATAAATACATATCATAAGCTGAAAAGAACACGTCTAAATGAAAATGCTCTTTTATTGCATTTCTGTATGTTTTGTGTAATTTAGAAATAAAATTCCGATATATCATACAATATGAGAATAAAAAAAGACTATTTCATGAGACGAGTATCCCCTTTTTATTGAAAAAAAAAATAAAAATTGAATCTTGTCTATTAAATTTTCTTTTTTTAATATTGTATATAATCCTTTGCTTTACAATAATAGGAAAACAAACTCATAAATCAAAATCTTAAATGAAAGTTTTTCATAAAATTTTTTACCTGTAATTAGCCAAATGCCTTTTTTGTTTTTTTTTTTTTATTTTTATTTCATGAAAAAATTCAAAAGAGATTGTTTCGTCCATAATTTACTGAAATAAACAAAAGGGGAAGAAAAAATTATATAAAGTGCAAAGAAAATCCACCCCCCCCAAAAATATAACTGAAGGGAAGGAAGAAGGGTCCCATGAGTCACATGCAATGCGTGTTTGTATTATGAGGATGTTGTCTCAGTAACAATAAACATTCGTCTCCCAATCACGTGCTCCATTAAATGAGAATATTTAAGGAGTTCTGGGCCCAATTTTCATTATCTTAGGGTTTTTTTTTTGTTCACCAAAAAAAAAAAAGAGAGAGTAGAAGAAGAAAATATACATACTTGTTTTGTATGTTTTACATAGATGCAAGTGAAATATAGAAGCAAAATACTATTATTTTGAAATATTTTATCAATTAAACTAACTCGTTTAAATAATAAATCATAAATATGAACATGTTCAAGTGAATAGTATCTTGATTTATTTAAAAAATTTATTCTTTTAAACATAGACCACAAGTTGGAGCTTATGGTTTTTTGGATATTTTAAATCTTTGTGTTAAACATCAAAATGTATTTTTTATGCAATCTTGGTTATGAAAAGTGCAATATTTATAGGTTTTTTATGCAGAGGACACCAACAATGAGTATTATCAATTATTGGCATTGATTACCAAGAAATAATACCTACTCCAGTTATATGTTTCGATTTTATAATTTACAATGTCATATCAACATGTTGTAATTACATTTTTTGTTTTAAATTGTTTTAAAAAATTGGTATATGCAAAAAGTTTCATAAATTTTTTTGAAAAATTTCACCTCTTTTGTTTTTTTCCATATATGTAAGGCTAATCTGTGGAAATTGACATATAATGACAACACTAATCCAACCTAATGGCATGCAAAAATTCGAAAAGAGAGACAAAATTTTGAAGAGAGAGAGAGCACTCTGGATGAAAGCGAGTCGTAGTTAGACTGTACTCCTAAAAATATAATGCACTATATTCCTCTATAGTACAATAATCAAACTTTAGCTTTATTGTACACAATTAATCTCCGATTTCGCTCAAGAATTTAAAGAAAAAACACCCTAACTTCAAAAACATAAAATTTGGGGATTGAATGAACCAAAATATCGAAAAGATAATTCTTCAATTTGGCAAAGAATGACACTCTAATGAGGGAGAGTATTTTCTTTAGAAAGCGAGCGCCACAAACTTCAACACAAACGGCAGGCTACTGGATCAGTATAGAATAGGCTTACAATTTTAGTTGGTATTGCGTCCAACTCTAAGACACAGACAATTATTTGAGTTTTGGAAGAACATTTCATAGAAATTGAAAATTCGTATTGCTTCCAAACTTTAGAGACGATTTTATCCCCTCCATCACTTAAGAAAGAGGGGCCTCAAATTCAATCATGCCTATGAAAGAGACTTAACAATCGACATGTTTAATGGTTTTTCCCACAAGTTTTTTTTGGGGGGGGTCTTGAAATCTCCGTTTTATTGGAGTCGAGTTACTATTGGCTCAATAAGAGGTAAAACTTTCTTATCACATGCTTTCTCCATTCACACAAGACTCAAACTTGAGACCTTGTTTAAGAGAAATAAGTGTCAAATTACTTAAACTAACTAGAGTTGATCCCACACAAGAATTTATCATCCCCGTTTTTCCACTTTCAAGCAAGCTAGCAGCAAACTGTGTCCAAAGCATACAATTTGCAAAATGAAAGAGACAGGGTAATCTGATAAATAAATAAATAAATAGTCCGTGAAGAAATTGGCTGGAAGAAACTTATACTCCATATTGGATTTTTCGTTGGCAAGATTTCATGATCTAATGTGCTTCTGCTTAAAAGAGTTTTATTTTATTTTATTTTATTTTAAATGAATAGATGAGGTTCCCTCTTGCAAACAAGCCAGTGGCTGTATGTGCACAAATTATCTGCACAAGCGAAGAGTTTAAATTGAGCAAAGAACTCCTGCTTAGTTTCTTCTTCACCATCTTTTTTTTTTGTTTTTTGGAGTGGGTGGGTGGGGGTGGGGGGGGGGGGTCACATACACCATTCTCCACAGTTTGGATCCTAAATTTGAAAAGCTTTGATTGCCGGTATGAAACAATGTAAAGAATCATGAACTTTACTTCGGTTAAGAATAGTCTAAAACTTTGCCCAAAAGCGACTTCTGGACTGCTGGAGAAACAGTTCTAAAATGCAACCAGTCTGTTTCTAATAAACCAAAGTAACTCCAATCATTCGCTAACTATGAAAACTCGACTAGATTTGACGCTCGATACTGACTTTAGCACCTCTTGCAGCAATTTTGGGGAGCCCCTCCCCAAGTGGCACTGCTTCTCGCTCTCTGAACCTCACGTATGGGACCAACATCCGAAAGGAGAGAAAAAATACATTCCATTTCGCATCTGAAAATAGAAGAGAACTTTGTTTAATTGACGCATTTCAGAGCTGCTTTCAATGTTGGCATCATGTCGCCTCTGCAACTCTTTTCTTTTGAGGTTTACAGTGTCAAACTGTGGATCAATTGGCAACCAGGACCTTATGGTTTGTTGGGTGATATTATTTCTAGCAAAGAGACAAAAGCAAACCTAGAACTTAGAAGTAAGGCTGACGTTTGCTTCTGACTTGTGCTCTTTCTTCTCTTGGTTGGAACCATGGAGTTGCAACAGGAGGGAGTTGGTGACCACGAAAATTGAACTCAAAGCCATGAGCCCACCTGGGAAAACAAATGAAAGCAGTGCATTAGTAAGGCGGAATTTTGAATACATACCTAACCACGGTTCATTTCGGATGTCTCAAAGTGAATGTGAATTCTAACCAGCACCTTTGACAGCTCAAGAATGCATGGGAAGGTTGTAATGGTCAACCTGACCTACTTAGTTAACCTTGTTTGGATAAATCAAACCGACAACAATAAAGACCACCACCTACTATGGTTCCACTGAACTAGGTTATGGGGAGGTGGTGCAATGCATAGGCTCAAGCTTCGCAAGTAGAGAAATGATGATTCATCCTGATAGGGCACATAGGCACACAAAAAAAGGGTTAATCCAACCCAAAGATGAGCAAGGATTGATACAGGTGACCTCTGGCGAACAAACAGATGAGGTCATTACTACTATACTGCAAAGATTTCTGTCTAGTCCACTTACGTCAATCTTCACAAGTATCATAAATGGTTTCTAAATCAGATCAAGATGTTTTCAAATTATGAGAAAAATATAATCATTCGTTAAACAAAAGGCCAGCAAACGGTTCAAAGCATGCAATGAAGTGCAGAGATTGGTTTATCGTTTGCATAAGCTAAATCAAGTGAAATTTATACTGACATTAACATGTACTGCTCCTGCATCTGTCCTCTCACAAGGGCAAGCCTTTTTTTAAGAACAAATTTCAACTCCTTCGGCTAACTTAAAACTCAACATTTGTGCAACAAATGTTATGCGAGTTTACCTGATAGAGAAGGCGTCATAGCAAAGTCAAATTGGGGAAGAAGTAACCCAGCAGCTATGGGGATTGCAACAACATTATATACCACGGCCCACAATAAGTTCTGATGTACTTTACTCATTGTTGCGCGTGCCAAATCAACAGCATCTACAACCTGTCAAGGATGAGATTCAGTTAGAACTGGAATCCCAAAAAGTGTGCTGCTGAGTACTTGTGAGATAGGGAAATCCGCAAAACTTCGCTACCTTGAACTCTTTGTACTCTTCTTCTCCCCCCAGTTATTTCGTTAAAAATTAAAATTAATTTAGGTCGTTTTAATCCCTTCTCTTATATATGCTTTTCCATCAGATGGGATTGGAAATCGATTGAGCTTGATAGACTAGGTCAAAATGCGCCTCCAGCGACGGTGCTCCTTTCTCTGATCTTGAAAGATCCAGACCTACCTATAGCGTTGCCAGTGGAAGGGCCTCTGTTGAGGTATGCCAAAGACTAAAAATGAGCTAGAGACCTCACAGGCCAAGTTGAAGAGATCTCCTGCGGAGCTAAAGCAAGTCTAGAAAGGAAGATTCCATGATAGCTTCCGGGGCTATTGACCTCCGGAGGGAGGTGGAGGCCGGAGGGTGCTTTCCCCATGCGAAATGGCCCAGATGGGAACAGAGGAACTAGAAAGCTCATTGATTCGACGGCACAAAAGCATAATTGAAGTAGATGAGCTAGTAACAATCATGGATTCAAAATACGGCCAATTTGCGACGAATCGGCTGCATTGGAAAGGTTTCTGAGTTGGCCGAATCATGTTTTCCACGCGACATGGAACGTAATTTCCGCATTAGAGCGATTTTTCCATATCGTGACCAAAGCCGCAATTGCAACCGAAATCGCATTTTGAATCCTTGGTAACAATGCATGAGACTAGGGTTCCCACATTGCATCTTTCACGATAAAGGAAATAAAACGGAAAAGATGCAACATGATAGCAGGTTTTCATAGCTCATAGTCCCTTCTTTTGCAGGGGGTTCTTTTTTTTGGGGGGGGAGGGGAGGTGTTGAAGGACAAGGACCCTCCTAGACTATCCCAAATAGGTCCCTGCCAAGAGTTAAGGCTACAGAGAACGAGAACCTCACACAACCAACAGGCTGTGCTGTGTGGGAATTGAACCCCAAATACAAGGTTGGATTCAGGTTGGGAAACTGGGGTCTAACCACTATAGTACCTCTTGATTCTCAAGAATTCTAGTCATGGCAATTTTATTGGTGTCTTGCTATTTAGTATTGAAATCCATTCTATTACTCAGGTCATGAAGCCATCCCAGACAAACTTAATTCTAGAAAGACGTACAAATCAGGCAATAACTTACCTGTGAAAGTCTATTCCCAAGAAGTACAATTGAAGCAGCATCAGATGCAGCTGTTTCTTGTGCCTCAGTTCTCAAAGCAATACCAACGTCTGCAAGGGCCAAAGAGGGTGCATCGTTTATCCCATCACCAACCTGCAAGGAACACACAAAAGAAAGCAATATCGTAGAAATGTTACATACATATTCCAAGAACTTGATCCATCGAATTTCAGGAGCATCATGCAATTAACCATTGACTAAAACAGCATTGGGCTCTTGCAAACCTATCCCAAGGTTTGCTGTCAAACTGACTTGAGGCCCCAAACTCAATAGTCAGATAATCACAAAGGAAGAAAAGAATATAAGTTTCAGAAGCAACTAGAATAGTCAGGATCATGCTTGGTGAACGTGGAGATTGGTAGCTACCATGGCAATACGACGTCGTGATGCTTGGATATCTGATATGAATTGAGATTTCCGACGTGGAGTAAGAGATGCCTGTACGAGTTCACTTTCTATTCCAACAATTTTTCCAATACTTGCAACTACCTCTTCCCTGTCACCTGACAACAGCGCTGTTTGGATTCCCAGCTCTTTCAACCTTCCAAAACAAGAAGGGTGGGGGGGGGGGGGGGGAAGATGAAGCATCAGCACTCAAACTCATTATTCATAAAACTCAAACCTTGCTATTCAATACGGGTGTAGCAGAATGGTATTAGCACATAATTATAAAGGCATAATGATGTATGAGAGGTACAAAGGAAGAAATACAAGGATATGCCAAGTTCAGAAACTCTGGCCAAATTGAAAAGATCCTACTCATAAGTCAGGATACAATACGATCGGATTCGGAAACCTAAAGACTAGAAAAAATTTTAAATTACTTTCTCCACAAAGATCAACGGAAAGGGATCTTTATGGTTCTACATTCGCAATGGACATAGCCACCGAAGTATACACATGTTGAATCAATGAAGAAATCACTGATCTAATGTGCTCATGAAAAACAAGGGAAAACAAGGCAGTTTTCATGCATTCAAATACAGGATACGGTAGGGAAAATCTTGGTCTGGAGGTCTGGATGGCTAATGACACTTGCATAGCTTGGTCCCTACCAGGCAAAACCATGTGAAACAAATAACAACCCTCTTCCCCAAAAATAAAAACAAAAACAAGCGAAAGAAAACCATAGTACAAAACTGACATATTTATTGGTTAGTAACCCATGTATACAGCATGTATTACAAACATGCATGAAAGAAAGAATATTTGAAGACATGCCAGAAACAACTTCCACAGATAATCTAATTACCTTGCTATGGTAAACTCAGCATCATGCCTTAAAGTGTCAGAGATTGCAATAGCACCAATGATGCCCTCGCCTTCGCGTCCAACATAGACCGTGGTTTCTGATTTATCTAATGAAGAAGTTTGTTTTGCTGACTCATGCCTCAAAGCCTGCAGTAAATCGGTTATATCTGACTGCCTTTTCTTTGTCTCAAACCGTTCACTTACCCATTCTAAAGCACCAATTGCAACTAAACGTCCATCTACTTCAGCCAAAGATCCAAAACCTGGCTCTGTTATTTGTCCCCTGGTGGCTGGAATATGCAGACCGCATGACTCTGCTTTGCTAAGAATAGCTTTTGCAAGTGGATGTGATGTTGTTTTTTCCACAGCGGCAGCAAGCTGGAGAATTTCAGAACTATCATAAGCCAGTGAAGCAATAGCAGAAACAGTTGGCTTTCCTTCCGTGAGGGTTCCCGTCTGAATATGTGAAAAGATCAAGAAAACTACCAGATCAGATATAATTTTCAAGTTTTCAGGCAAGCTTTAGAGTTTACAAATACGAGCAAAAATACAAAGAGTTATAGAGACCTTGTCAAAGGCCATAAAGTCTATGCTAGCCAAGCGCTCCAGCACATCTCCTCCTCTCAAAAGAAGGCCCTGCCTTGCTCCTGAAGAGGTGTGAAACCGCACAGGCTCAGAGATAGGCATCCCATAATTTAAAAGAGGAAGAGTGTTCTGAAGAAGAACCCAAACAAAAAAAAAAAAAAACAAAAACGCAAGGAGTCTGGAAGATCTAGCAAACAGCTTTATCATGCCGGCCTCAGAATCAAAAGCCAGAATGTCATTAGCACAAAAAGTATGGAATCTAATGAAAGAGTAAACAATTGATACGCAAATTATGCAGTGAAATACCAAGTGAGGTGCCAACTAGAATTGCTGTTGGTGTCGCAAGGCCCAACGCACAAGGACAGGAAACCACCTGGAAAAGACATGAAGAAAGAGTAGTCAACAAAGAACCTAAAGTCATAACAAATTTTTCCTTGATAACTGAAAATACACTCCCATCTATTATGATAAGCAACAAAATTATGCATTGAAGTAACAGTGTCCCTCTCCTCTCCCCCCCCCCCCCCTAAAAGATGGTTTTGAAGACGATGGATAGGAAACAGAGCAGATTCATGCATGGCACAAATATAAATTAAAAGCAGACCTAAAAAGAAGATTGAAATTATAGAATAATAGTTGGCACAAAATTTTTTACAATGGAAAATCTGTAATTAAATATTTCAGCTTAGAAGAATAAGAAAATGAAAATGTTTAAAACTTTTATACATAATGAAAATTATTAGTCCCAAAAAAATTCAGAAGTTAGAAAAGTATGAGTTGAAAATGGGAACATCTTTTTATGTTATTTGTCTTCTTGGTTTTTTAACTGCAAGTAACCTTTGGTTTTCACTCACAAAATTTAACCTTTTTCCTATAATGATCGAGCACCTTCAAAATTTAACTGTAAGTAGCTCAGCAGCCCGGAAGATTCGGTCTTGATAGTAAAACTGTTGTTAAGAGCTGTATGTAGAAGCGGTTTGTAGAAAATGTCTTTCTATCTTTACTTTGCACTTCGGGCTCTGCTCAAATAATGATTGAAAAACAAAATCATTTTTCTTATATTCCAACTTGGGCAACTTCATAAACCCTCAATGTATCTTCGAACTTAAGAACTTGACTTTAAAAACAAATTTCATTTTGGGGAGGGGGGGGGGGGGGAATCAAATCTTATAAGGATAAGTGAGAAATGGAGGCAAAAGCTAAGAAAAGTTAGCATGTAATCCTGCGTTTCCATAAAAAAGCTAGTGACTGCTCCAGCAACTCACTAAAATCATTGAAGCAAAAATGCAATAAATCACAAACACATGCTCAAGTGAGGGTACCAAGAGTTAATTCCAAAAGGCCAGGATTCAAAACTTAATGCAAACAAACTCAGGACACTAAGTTGTTCGGAATTAGTCCCCCTACTTGCAGGGATAAGGCTAAGGCTGTGTACATATAGATCTCCCAGACACCCCCCCAAAAAAAAGAACGCGGGACCCACACTGGCTGATGTTTGTAAACTTTAGGATACTAAAAGTTCAATAATTCTAGCATACAACATAGGGGTAAGGAGATGAATCATGCACTGCAAAGTGATTATGTTAAACAAATATCATCCTAGAGTACCAACAGTAACAAGAATAAATTGCTTAGTATAGTAAGGTTGTGCCTTCTCATTGTTTCTGGTTGAATCACAATAGAAGGTCAACAAGGAGATGTTTGGAGGGTTGGGGGGGGGGAACTAAAAGCATAGATACTTGTTGCAGAATGTTATGGGTTTTTACTAACCAGCACATCCACAGCCAGCTTCAGACCAAAGACCAAAGGATTTCCTTCAGGACCAGCAATTTCATTGAGCAGAACATCGGGAAAGACTTTTGCCCCTATTGAGGACCTAGAAACATAAATAAGAACCAAAGCAAAGCTTAAGAGTTTTAGCAAGTATATCATCAGCAAAGTCATGAAAAATCCTTGAATATGGATATACATGGACAAAAATATATGTACGTAATTTGTCATATGCCAATGACATCAACAATGGGAACCATCAGCTGGAAAACTAGCCGAAAGTTGTCAAAAATCAATACACAATTGATGCAATGGATCAGAATTGACAAGCAAAACAACATAGAGAACACCTTGCAATTAATCTGGACCACCAGACTCCTGGAACTTATTCCAGATGCAGTTATAGTTGTCTTAGCATTTCATGCATCACAACTGAAATCAAAAATTACCAAGCTTAAGCATCTATCTTAGCTTTGAGATTGTCACCCAGGTGATAGACACAAACAGAAAATGTGAGAAACAATATCTATCATACAACCTATTAAGAGAAACCGTTTTTGTAACCACAATACCAAAATAAAACTGAAGGCCCAGCACCATATGCTCAGATTCCAATGTAATACAAACAGTGAGTGCTAATTCAAGAGAATTCAATCACAAAAGACATGACAAACACTGATGAAATTGAAAGAGCAGCAAGGCTAATCGAAAAGTAAGTCTTTGATTGTGTGACAAGGAAACGATTGCAACGACAGAGCAGTTGAGATTTCACAAAATACCAAGTTTTTTAGCGGAGCGAATGCATTACGGATGCTTATTTAGGGTTATGGAATAATACCCTTTTAAACATATCATTTGACTTCCCTCTGTTGTTCAGGAAGATTAAAACCTCTTGTGAGTACTTTATTTGTGTACTGCTGTCTGACCAACCATTCAAGTCTAGTAAATCAAATATCCAAGTATCCAACCATCAGCCAACAAGTAGCAACGTCAAGAACAGAAGCACTGGGACATACCAAAATACTAATGTTGCGAGAGATAAAGTCATGACACTGTAAACAAATGGGCCAGCAATTGAATCTGCAAGTCTTTGGATTGGCGCTTCATTACTTTGGGCATCTTCAACCTGAAATTAGAACAACCAATTGTATGCGAAAAGAAGTTAGGGCTCTCTAAACATTAATCTGAAAGCAGAAATCAAGTCAATTACAGTAGGTGATGCACAATCTTAGCATATAAAAACATTCTGCTCAACTTCTACACAATAGGATTGAAAGCTATGAATTATCAGAAAAGTATGCAAGATATCCTCCACATCTGGGTCACCATGTAAGAGCTACTGTTGACTCTGAAGGAAATCATGGTTTGCCATTGAAGCGACCAAGGGTCATAAGTTCAATGGTGGGAGCTCCAGGCAGTTCTAAATAACAACGGAGTACGAATGGAGGTGGTCAACTTAAGTCAAGTCCAGAAACAACCGATCAAAAAAGAATATCTTTACAAAAACTGAAATCTGCATAATTGAGACCTTTAAATACTAGTATGCAAGTAATACGATTTGAGTGCCCTGGCTTCTTGTGGCTCTGGTTCTGTTGTAGACTTGTAGATTGAGAACATTACATAGGGGCCTATATCTGATTGTGTGCATCTGTGCGAGTGTGTTCGTATGATATTGTGCACATGCCACACAGACACACACATTCCACAGAGAGAGAGAGAGAGAGAGAGAGAGAGAGAGAGAGAGAGAGACGCATCAACATACCACAGGTTCCATATCACCACTGAGATGTAAAGAGAAACATGTAAAACATATATTCACGAAAACTAGTTCTAGCTTCATCATATGTAGGGATTAAGAAGACAATTACGCACCATGTGAATAATCTTAGAAATTGTAGAATTGGAACCTGTGGAGGTAGCTGCTATCTTTAATGGGCCATCCTGCAGTGAAAATAAATAATAAATAATTTTAAGTCCTTTTGCTCCTAAAATACATAGTTCTTGGACACAGGCTTCAAACAATAAATGTATACGCTAAGAATCAAGCATCTTCACTCAAATATTTGCTCATACTTAGACACGGTGTAGCCATATAGGGGATTAGTCCAAAGTAAATACGGAATACTTTTCCCCTATACAAATTCATGCTCTCCCTTATCCCTTGACCTTTTAAAAGAAAATCACAAAATTTCATCCATAATTACTATTTGACTTCTTAAGCATCCAAACAGCAGGTTCTGGACTATGTTGGTAGGGTTGATGAAGCAGTGTTTGCTTTGTTGATTAATCGATCTAATGGCTTTTTGTCTACAGGAGGAAACTTGGGTCTATGGCAGAAATAAGGGTTTGTTCTGGTTTACACTGTCCAGATACTCCAGGTGACAGTCTGTACTTTGTTCCTTAATTGATCTAATGGCTTATGTTCTGGGGGTGGAAATTTGGGTTTATCGAAGAACTAAGGCTTTGTTCTAGTTTATGCTTTGCAGACATTCCAGCTGACATATATCAGATTTACTGCTCTAGCACGCAACAGCTGCCACCCAGAAAAGAATACAGCATTCCGAAGTACTTTGGACAAATACAGGAATGCAGTTTGCTGATTAGCTTAATTTATGGCTTCCAGGCTTATATTTAGAGGCCCACATTTTGGAGATACACGATGCATTCTATATATCAATTTGGATCTCTATTCAAATTTCTAACATGTAGGAATCATAATGGCAAGTGTGAACAAGATGCATAAACTAAAACAAAAGGTGTAATTATATGAAATTTCGAATTACTAATAATCTCTAGTTGTAAAATGTAATTAGAAGAGTAGCTAATGTCATATGATTTTCTATAAACCATATGCCCAACTCCGTAAAAGACAAAGCCTTAAACATTGAATGATTACTAGGAAAATTTAATAATCTTCTTTTCCATATAAATGCACTTTTCTCCAGATGAATTCACTGTAGATCGTTGATGCCTATCGACATTAGGTAATGCAAATTGTTGTGCAGTTGAATGTGTAGAATGAGTACGATTGTCATGAAAGCATGTTGACAGGACGTCGTAAAAAGAGAAGGTGAGACATAAAGAATGAATTAAAAAGCACCAGCAAGAGAGAAACAGCAGGACACTTTGCACATGTTCACAGACATGCAAGTTCAGAACCATGGAATAGCTATTGGGAGGAAAATTCGTAGCCTTTTCCAAAGTCTTCTATGGGGTACCAACATACTTCTATGAACATTCAGACATCTACATAAGAAAGATATAAACATTCAAGTGATTGTATATGAACAGCAACGACAAATTTCATGAAAAAACCCCCTTGGTGTCCATTTAATATACCTCTTGATTACTTAACCAAAAAAAAAAAACCCTACAAATTTCATGAAAACAGCACTCATGTGAGACAGAATACATCTTTTTAGGTCGACTATATATAGTCTATATGTTCTGCCTTTTCTTTTCTGCTGTCGTTCACTAGTTATCATATAGAAGAGCTTTTAATCTTCAAGTACTTCAGGGTATGTTCAGGGACTAGTATTTACGTCAGAACTTAAAAATTTTGTAACATTTTTCTTTTGTGCTCTCTTGACTGGCTCCAATCTTCTGCCAGTTTGCAAATTCTTCAAAATGAAGCTTCCATCCTCAAGTTGCAAATACCAATCCTAGTTTCAATTTGTTCTCAACTTCCACTCTTAACTATCTTACTATCAGTTTTCTGATACTCTCTTACCATGCTTCTAAAAGAACCCCTCGTTGCTGGTAACCATCTTCCACAGATGAAGTTCTGCCAAACCTTATAAAATGTTGTTCTAGGTCATTCATCAGGCCTACAGATGACAGATGTTGTCACCCTGACATTGCTGTCCTTGATTGAATTGAGATGTCCCTGTTGCAGGGTTGATACTTCATCCCAAGTTTCTCCCGAAGTGCTAGCACTTGGTTTTCATATTAGAAATACAAAATGTGAACCATAATTTTCTGGATCTCCAAGGCACTGCAATCTGGAGCCCACTGCTCACTATCCAAATCTTTTTTTTGGGGGGGGGGGGGGTTGTCTGACTGGGACAGGATATAAAACATCGAAGTCGGTGCAGCAAACTATATCATGTCACCAAAAAAAAACAGTGAATTTTTGATATCGAGAAATTTAAATACAACAACAATTGCGTGATTGTATACCCAGTTTATTGTTCCAGCTGATACAAAAAGCCCTTCCTCCTTGAAGACAGGAAGTGATTCTCCAGTAAGCATCGATTCATCCACAACACTTCTTCCAGCCATAACCTTTCCCTGCATAACATAGCATGCGTAGATGTGGATCATTATGAATTCCAACCATTCTTGCCTTTTCAGATAAACATCTGATGAAGACATCATTACAGTTTCAGCTAGACAACATGGAGGTAGCAATAGCATTTTTTATTTTTTTTTACCACTCCTAACCGAAAATTGCCTTACATCCACAGGTATGGTTTCTCCGGGCAAAACCAACACATTGTCTCCGACTCGAATGTCATCAGTTGGTACTTCAATGCAAATTGCATCAGAAGAGAGTACTGCATGGGCAGAAGAATCCATTTCTGAGGGCGTAATGACAAGCCGTGCTTGAGTACATACTAAGGACTGCAAAACAGATTTATACCTGTTAGTATGTCAAAAGATGATTACAGTCCTACCAAAAACAAATCACCATATTGATGGAATTTGAGAAGGCTTCTTAATGTCAAATGCTTGACAAAATTTCAAGTAACACATGCAAAATATGAACCATAGAAGAGATACCATATGCACACAAGTATGGGATGAACCTGAACCGTAGAAGAAATATTGGAGAATAACGCATTTAAGCAATCAGCATTTGAAAATAAATTTAGCCACAGCAAGCACTTAAATTTTACAGGCTCGAAGACCCTCCAGCAATATCAAAGAAGTTTGACACTGAAGTTTGTCATATCTCACCCCCCCCCCCCCAACCGCCCTCATGCACATGCATATTATAACAACCGAAAGGAATGGATTCAACAGAAGCATTCCAGAGAAAGTCGAATTAGTCCCAAGTGCAATCAACAAAACCAGCTACTTCCAATGAAGAAGAACAAATATCTTCGTTGTTCAAAATACAAGTCTCCAGCCACTTATGCTCAATGCACTCAAGGGATGCCTTATCACCTTGAAGGGTCTTCTATTTCTTTCCTTCCAAGTAACCCACAAATGACATTAGGAATAATGCTAATGACCTCCTCTTCAACTTTTCTTCGAAGTTTGTGTAGAGGTCTGCAACTATCTTGCTTCTTTATTTCTAGATATGGAGAAAGATTTGTATGAGATGCATCAATATTGAATATCAGAGGATATTGTCCCGACCCTATACCCTGCTCTTGGTAGGACTCCAAGGATAAAATCTAGTATGGTTTGCTTTCGCCAGAGAATCCTTCCTAAGGAGTGAAACTTCCATATGCAAAGCAGTAAACAGTAATGCTCTGGGCAGAACACTTTATCAGGATATACCAGCAACGATAAGATGCGGGATGATAGATGTGATAGATGAACACAGACTACACATTGTACGGAAAGATGGCCCTCTTTCCTAATTTTTCTTAGAGAGCTAAAATGCAATGAATACCATCCTCTCTTGATCTCTCATGATCACAATTGATGTCTTCTTGAAACTAAGAGACTTCTTTTTCAATTTGCAAAGCTACATCATATCTAATTTTAACCGTGATGATTTGAACTAGAATAATAGAAGTTGCTAAGAAGCAACAAGTACGACGACATGTACAATTTTTAACAAGTGGGTTAACTGATCTTATCTGTTACCCTTGAGATTGACCAATTCATTAAAAATAGGTAGCAAATGTACTTACAAGAAGTTCATTCATATCACTAGAAGCCTTGATCCTTGCTCTCTCCTCTAGGGAACGTCCAAGCAGCACGAACCCAAGAAGCATGACCTGCACGCTAAAAGCCATTAAACCCACATAAGAAATCCACCAGCTCTCTTTTCTTTGTCAACCACTAAAGGATATGGCCAAAAGCAGCCAAGGGGGTCATGTTCAAATCAAATCATCATCCCTCAGAACTCACAGCAACAAGGTGAATAAAGATAATCAATGCTTCAAATTTGGAACCCAAACATGCACTGTTCATGGTGCCATACAATAGACTTAACAGAGACCTGGCAAGATCTCCTTTAAAGAGAATCCAAATACATTCCCTGGAAAATCCTGACTAGGAAGGCATAGGGAGATAGATGTAGCAGCCCCATCACTGAAGGAGTGGTTCTATTAGAACCTAGATAAAAAGCCACGGATTGCCTAATGCCCAATAGAAAGGAGGCACAGGATAGTTTAAGAGACATTTTGCTATAGCCCATTATAATTCTAGGTGAAAAAGTTGCTCAAAATTGGCTTTTTAATAAAATTATTCAGAATGTGGACAAACCTTCTTGGGCAATCAATCTGTGCAAATAATCCTTTTACATATATTTACCCCAACCCTTGTCAGCTGAATCCATATTGTGTTGTTGCCTGTAGCATGAACAGAACAAGGAAGCCATTCTATCTTTGTGCATCTGTGTAGAGGTGGGAGGTGTGGAGCGAGGCAATTTCCTATTCAACCACTACACGGTTCAATTATCACAATTGTAGAACCTAAACTTAAGACTTGCTGCAAGTAGAGATAGAAGTGATTCATTAGCATGTGGTCAATTTCCAACACATTCAATGTGTTGGGTCACAGCATGGGTCCATAAGCCTAGAACAAGGGACATGAATTGATTTTAGAACACTTTTCACATGCTCAACAAGAGGAATTACAAGTAAACTACATCAACATCTGAGCAGGTGCAGCAACAATGTACAATGAATTGGGGACCGTATCGCAGTTTGAAATTGTACTGAGCCCAAAGGGAAATAACTTGACTACAGTGATTCTCAAAGATGAATTAGGCAGCAGGCTAACCCAGAGTGTACATCTATAGCCTTCTTTCTATAATCATTTTGATTTTTTGACATATGCCTAACTTATAAGAGATGACAGCATCTCTCTGGTAGTAGAATGCTTATAGGGGGCAAGGCTGCCCACATTCATGAAAGTGGGACCGGCACTTGGAGTTATTGTTGTCATTCTTGAACAAGACATGACAACATATAGGAAGGTTTGTATACCGCCCTCATAGTAGCACAATGGAGATTTACCTTATTTCTACATTATCAACATTAATAGTACAGAAATTCAGATGACCATAAAAATGGGTGATGTTTCCACGACTTAAAAAGTGTTCCACGGAAATTTACCCTCATGGACGAGAATATCCTCAGACTTTTAATAATTGATCTTGTCATTGTGCAGTTCTCGTCATTTGTGCCACACTGTTTGCATTCCATTTGTGGCTTTTCTTCTCACTATTTATTTTCCATTGTAAGTTGTAATTTTTAGTTGCTTTTTTTCCTATGCTACAGTTTAGAAACAGATTACTTATATATGTAAATAAAATTAGAAAAAATACATATTTTAAATAAAAATGCCATAATTACAGCAAATATCTTTTTTTGATAGGAAAAGGTAATATATTGATAATAATAAGGACCATATACAAGAAAGGATGCTGAAAAAGCATCCCACAAAAGCTAATTACAATCCCAAAAAAAGGCTACCCACAAAGTCGATTACATCAATTGAAGAAGGACAAAAAACCTCCTCCTTCCAAAGGAATGAGGCCTTCAGCCACTTTTAATCACTCAAATGAGGTTTCAACCCCATCAAAAACTCTCCTATTTCTCTCCATCCACAACAACCAAAAGATGACATGAGGAATAGCTCAAAAAACTTTAAACTTGACCCTCCTTCCAAAAAAACCTTCTCACGGAACTAATTGATGTCTCACAGATATAGGCATCACCCAATGAAGACCCAGACAACTCAAAGCTAACTCCCAAAGGTTTCTAGCTAATCGACAATGGAGTAATAAATGGTCCACTGATTCCAAGTCGTCTTTACACATAAAGCACCTGTTGACCAATGCTTTAACCCTCTTTTGTAAGTTATCACAAGTTAGAATCTTGCCACGAGAAGCTTCCCACACAAAGAAGGATACTTTAAATGGGGCCAAGGACTTCCAAATGATACTCCAAGGGAAACCACCATCAGAGAGTGAAGAAGACGAATTCCCAAGAGACAAAGAGAGGCGAAGATAAAAAGATTTAACAGTGAATTTTTCCGATGGTGTAAATATATTGAATTTGACAAAAAATGTTGAACGCATTGTAATATTCTACATTTTAATAATTTAAGCATAATTTTAATTTCGAATTAAATTTATTATACATTTTAGCTAATTATACTCATTTGCAATATTTGATGTCTCTTATGACATTGTCATGATGCAAGAGCAAGTTTGGATGCAACAATTTATTAGGACTTTAGTAAGTCTTGGATGAGACTGTTCCACAAAATTTTTAAGAAATCGTCATAAAAACACACGCCTCTTCATATCGCTTGTAAACATGCAACAGTCCCCTCTTGTGTGATACCCCTTATTATTTTTGGTTTATTTTGGGCATAACGTGCTTACGGAGTTGAAGTAGACTACTAGAGTTATACATAGTAGTAGTCTATTACAAGTGACGTTAGCAGCTTTCGTTGTTTTTGTGTGTGTGCATGCGTGCGTGCGTGTGTGTGTGTGTGTGTGTGTTGTGAACGAGGGGATAGGCCCCTGCATTATTATTGCTATTTAACTCTTTATTTTAAAGAGCAAGCTCATAATTACAAATACTTAAGCGAACTAGTTCATTCAAGTTATTGAACATTACTTTTTAAAACCAGTATGTTTTATTAGATAGTCCTGTTTGAGATAAATTCACATATAAATTGTTATATTTTAACACATAATATATACTAGTTGTATCAATAATAAATTTATAGTACTTCTATGTGGAGAACATTATAACTTTGATGTTTTTTTCATGCTGTATTAGCAAAACTAAAACAATAGACAAAAGTGTTAATGTCAATAATGTACTAATAAAAGTGAACAACACTATAATAGAAAAATAAAGGATTAGATATTTAAATGTTGGAACTCACTTCCATACAGGGAAAGCAATTGCGAATAGGCACAAACCACATGTAATGGCAAGTTGTTTCACACTGGGGGCATTATTGTGCAATTAAGCAATGTTCCGTGGAACCGCACATTCAAGCCGTGGAATTATCATTTCACTAAAAATAAGGGACAAAAGCTACACTGAAAAGAATAAATTGTAAAATGCAAAAATAATAGCTCACCGGTTCATCAAAGAATGATGCATCCCAATCCAGTCCAGGGTTGATAAGCGAGACCTATGCAAGGAAATTTAATCAATACAACAAGTTTTGGAAAATTTGCCTTAAAAATGATTTAAATATAAAATATGAAGAATGATTTAGAGAACGTTATCGCTGATACAGAAAGGGTCGTACAGCACTTAAGACGAATGCAGCAACAGATCCAAACCCCACAAGAGAATTCATATTTGGAGATCCCTTTACAAATGCCCTTAGGCCATCTTGAAGTAAATCTGCAGAAACATTCAATACCAATAATCAGTAATTTAGAAGTTGACATCCGATCCATTCTTTAAGTTGCATTCTCGTATGTGAAACACACAGTTTCAAGATGGACGAAAACAACTTCCCAAAATTTATCATGCCACACCACTTAGGAATTTACCACTGCTTCTATACGAATTCTATAGAAAATGATAGATAATTAGCATTTTTGACATTACAATTCCTACATAAGGACACTCTTAATCTCATTGTTGACAATCTGATTCAGTATTGCTCATTGCCCACCACCATTGGTGAGAATCAACAATGAAAACCCACTGTCTAACTTTCTACTGAAGGTACAACTCACTCTTCTTCGCCTTTGCACAATAGCTACATCCTATTAGTTCAGATACTAATCAAAATATGAATCCCACAACCTTTGTGTAGGATAACTTGTAAATCTCTTCCCTATTGGAGCATGACAGAAAGGAGAGACCAAGGCAAATTCATATTGTCGCAGCTCCTCAAAGCAATAAAAACCATCAGAGCAACCTAAAGGAAAAACAGAATATGATAGCTAAACGAAAACAGCCATATACTGCTCAGTGCTGTGAAATTTTCGCTCCCTCACTAAAAGCTGTGTATATTATAGCAAAATGACAACTCAATTGAGCAAATATAAGAGCAATAACAGGTTAAAGAGATTATCAATTTCTGCAAAGAAATGCAATTAAACAAATCGCACGACTTATTTCACTTGTTTATGTCTGCATAAAAACCACCGTCTCTCTACGGACAGTCATGTCTGCATAGGCAAGGCTGCCTAAATCTGAATCTTCCCAGACCCCGCGAAAGTAGGGCCCACAATCGGAGTTTATGCATTGTATGTCTACAAAAAAACCACCTCATGATGCATGGTTTACCAGATTTCAATCATGCACATCCTCACAACATATTTGCAGGGCAATCAATGCTAAGCATTCCCTATCCACGACGTTCAAATAGATTTGGATGGCTGAACATAGAAATGAATTCAAAGAGAGCAAGCGAGAGAGAGAGAGAGCGAGAGAGAGAGATACCAAAAGTCTACGATAGTTAAAGTCATTCATTCTTACTCTCTGAATGAAGTTGTTGATAAGCCGTACAAAACATCTTAAGCCAATTAGCTTCAAGTTCTAAGGATTTTGATGGTTCCTCATATGATTACACTTGCCAAACAAATCATCCTTCACTGATTCCAGGATATATACTCACATTGTCACCTACTTGTGCCACCTGACTAAACATGATCAAGGTCTAAAGCATATATCACTCGAAAATTAAGTCAGAAGCCCACAACACATGACCAGTGATGATGGACTAATCTTAGAAAACCAACTAAAGACGAGATGGAGCTGTTTCCTTGGTACAGCATGGATCAGCTCCGGTAGGTCACTTTTCATCTTTAATGACTATAATTTGCATACATCACTAAACTTCCTCCACTGCATTGAAGACCACAGCTAATAGATGTTTCAAATATCAATTCAATTGCACTGGCACAGTTCTCTTTTCCCATTAAGAATTGGTAAATATTCCAAAACTGGAAACTGACCTCTTCCAGGTCCCAGCAAAGCCCCCAAAGCTAAAGCACCCTTTACATATGAATTGTGAAGCACATCCCACGATCCTCCTGCACCGTAAAACAAAATGTATTAATCATCCAACATCTAACCCAGATCTTAAACTTGATAAATCCCTGTCTCAATTAGACAGCAAATACAAACACCGCAAACTTGAAATTTACTAGCACAATAAGGTTAGATTAAGATAGATTTAGGTATCATACCATGAGCAACGTGAATCCCTAGGGAATGCAAAATGTGAGAAGCATGAGAACCACAACAAAGAGCAACCAAAGTCCAAGCTATAACCACCCGATTTCTACTCTTTTCCAGCATAGCATCCTTCTTGGCCGCCATCTCCTTCCACTTCCTCACTCTCTCTCCCACTCCACTTCCGGCGACGCGCGGCTTCGCGTCGAACCCGCATGCGCTCAACCTCTTCGCCAAATCCTCCGCCACCGAACCACCACCGGCGGCCTCCGGCTTAAGCCTCACCGCAGCAGTCTCCATCAACATATTCACGACGACGGACTCCACGCTCTCGTCAGCCGACAATATCCCCTTGACACGTGACACACACGCGCCACACATCATGCCGTTGACGTCAAGCAGGAAAGATGAATTCGACGGTTTCTCCTCCGACTCCGACAATATCCCCGCCGGAGCTCCAATGTCGACAGCCTTTGCAGCTATAAGACCGCGGCTCCGGCTAATTGCACGGTCGGGAGGGAGAAGGACTCGCAGCCGGCGAGGGACGGGAGAGGGAGAGTGGAAGTGAGGTCGGAGGGCAAGTTTCCGGTGGCCGGAGGTGGTGAAGTGAGGGGAGAGAGAGAGTCGGAGTAGATCAGCCGCCATTGTTGATGTGCAGAGAGAAAAGGTCGGGATGGCGAACGTGGTGGCGAATGTGGCGGGTAAGAAGGCAGAGACCGTGAGGAGAGAGAAAGGGGGAGGCAGTTGATTAGTTGGAGTTTTCGCTTTTTTTTTTCCTTATCGGTGTTCTGTTTTTTGGTTGGTCTTTTTCGAAAACTGTTTTCTTTATTTATTTTTTGAGGTTGTAGGAGAATTTCGAGTGCAGGTATGACACGTGTTAAGAGCATGTGTTTTTGGATCTTTTTGTAGAAAGTGGTCAGCGTGGAGCAGCCCAAAACATACATTATACACTTGAGAGTATCTACTCTCATATGATATATAAGTAATTAAATATAAAAAATAAATAATATAATAAATATATTTTAAAAAAATATATAAATTAAATACAGAAGAACGTGTTCCTAGATATACATAATAATTTATCAGAACAACCGGTGGCTACTGATATTTAGCAGTAAAAAGTGGAACCCGTGTTAGGTAGCACCTAGTACACATGTGGTTTTAGGCAATTAATATTTATTAGAAAGGAAAACGTGATGCAGGAGATGATTGTCAACATTTTGAATTTGGGGGCGGCCATGATCGGACGAATTTTCTCTCATTTCACATACCGTCTGGGATAGAAACCATGAAGTAGTATTTATTTGTCAATGCTTTACTTTGGTTTGATAAGGTTCATATTTTTGAAAAATAAATATGCTCCCGTCAAAATAAATATTCAAATTTTATATTTTTTATTTTATAAAATTTCATTGTGATGGGAATCAGTTACAATTTTGATTAAAATAACAACATTTGCCCCAAATTGTGACCGAATTTGTCATTACTCCTATTAAAATTTCTTGCACCGTCGTCACAAACCAATAAATTGTCCACGTTGTGACTGGTTGTCAATTCGTCAAAATATAGTCCGTCACAAGTTGTGAACAGTTGTCAATCTGTCAAAATCAATTGGTCACTAATTTTGACGGGTTGGTCAAATGTCCATTTCTAGCAGTGTTTTTTTACGGCCGTATGGTCCTCAAAATCATCGTCACAAGCCTGATTTTATATCAAAAACTTTATCAAATTTCTGTCAAAATAATCATGTTTGTTTATTTCTAGGTGTTCAAATCTCCACCTGATTACAGTAGAGTCGTTATTAGCCCATAACTATAAAACTCTGTTTGATGAAAAGATATGATCAACAATAACTTAATGGTATCTAGGAGTTTTCATCGGTCCAAATCTGAACCGAACCGCACCAAACCTCGTTGGACCAAAGACCGATTAAGGGAAAGAGGATGGACCGAGGACCAGGCCAAATAAGAGTTGGACCGAACCAGATCGGGCCAAAAAAATTCAACAGGAGCAGGACTGATTTGAAGTAAACTGAATTGATTTTCAAATGCGGCTGGAACAAAGCTCATTGGAGTCAATTAATTTTGGCCAAAATAATGATATTATTGGCTTTATTTGCTAATTCTAAATAGTATGAATCGGCACTTGGCAGTAGTTGTTGACCAAAAAAATCAAAACAAAGTCTCAAACTCATAACAAATTGAAAACTAAAGGTCTAAAATCTCATACCGCAAATCGTAAAATATCGAAGCGTACAGATCGGTTATAGAGATTTGAGTTTGGAGTAATGGGAAGCAACGTGAAACCAAATAAGCAAATCAAGAGTACCTTTTTATTTATTTTTTTTTTAAAAAATAGTCGGTCCTTAGTTCGAACTGGTGGACCAGACCGGACCGGACCGAGGATCAAATAGAGAAATTTTTTGGACCGATGGTCCGGACTGGTCCGATCTGATTCGATATTCGATCCGGTCCAATCCGAGTTTGGATCGAATAATGTATTGTATGTACACCCTAATCGTATTAAAGAGTATACGACAAAATCTTCAAAAAAGAAAAAAAAAACACAAAGGTTAACTTTTCTTCTAGGAACAATTGTCATGCTTTGCATTTCTTGAAGGACCTACTTTCTTATGTTTTCTGATTAATATCCATCTGCATCTTCAAACATAAGATGATCCTAGCCTGCATTTTCACTTTTGATCTATCAAACAAAAGTTTGTTGTTACTAATGAGGTCTTAGTGTAGTGGCAAAGACAGAGATAATAGGTACATTAGGTTTCATGTTCGATTCCCTCCTCCCTTATTGTATTGTATTGTCCTTTATGACTCATACGGACCTAAAACAAAACTCTGCAGTTGCTACTTCCTCACTGAAAGAATTGCCACATCTTTCTATCCATAAATTATAAACACAACCTAAAAAACTGCATAAATCACTTGTTTTTTAATTTTAGACCCTCTCAGTGTAACCTAGTCACCTATTTGGCTCCATGCTGGAATACAAATTCATTTACTCACCTTCCTTCATTAATTGTTGACTGAAGGAGCACTTAAAGAAAATGGAAGGATAGGAACCAAGACTTCAACAACACATGACCACCAATTGAAGGATAGGAACCTGCCATTGGCTCCATTACAATCGTCATTTGCAGCACTAAAGCAACCAGGTCCCATGACCTTAGCTAACACCTCTTTCGAGAGCAAAGCTACTGTTAGACTTGCCATTGCTAAAGAGCACACGCCAAAAATACGGACCGTCTGAGTCGGACATACTCCCTGCAACCTACCTCAATGCGGTTCTTGCTGTAGAGAATGTCAAGGCTTTTGCTGTTCGTCGTCAGGATCTCTGAAAATGCTTGCTCGGGTCCCACATATTCGGTCTGGCACCCCAGGACCCACTATGTGATCTGACTCAAGGATGAGGTTTCAACATCGCATTTGGGAGCAAAAGTGCCAGGAAAAGCAGAATCATCAGGCCTCTTGGCATTAGGACCTGATGCTGTGTCACAACTGTCGTGGTAGGCTTTTATGTACTGCAGAGCAATGCAGGCAAGGCCAGGGAGTGTCGTAGAGGGGTTGTAGATTGTGTGCAGTTCTGTTATGGTTCAGCACAGCCATAGGATGGTCTGCTGGGTGTCACTTTGACTTGACACGATTTACATGCATAATCCGAAGGCAATAGAAGGGCCAACGAAAAAGAGCAGATACGCTCAAGTCCGATGCTTTTCTAACGCATAATTTGGCAATCTGAATGCTGTAGTGAAGAGGTAGTCACGAGGCTCTCCGACCTAGAATCCCTGCAAATGGCCTCTTTACAGGTCAAGGTAAGCTCGTGCATATAGACCAGCTCCCCCCTCCCCCCAAAAAAACCGAAGTTACCTCGCACGGATAGGATCGCAAGAGAATCCTAATTGGTTTGGCAAATGCGTAAGTGGGAACATCCGGCTATTGGATTGGGAAAATGGAAGGAGCCAATTTAAAGCAATGGCGTCTAATTTTAGTCTAATAGAAAATAAGTGTGAAAATATGCTTACTATAAAAGAGCTTGAGAGTTAGGGGCAACATCCAAAGAGCAATATCAATTTGGGGGGGGGGGGGAGCAGAGGTTATCTGAACTGGTATCCACTACCTAAAAAACTAATTTTGCCGAACATGACCATTATCATTGTGGGCTTTTGGGTAGGTGTGACTTGTGAGAGTGTACGGGGATGGGAGATGAAAGGGAACCGCGGATGGGGATCCGTCCCCGGGACCTATTAAAATTGGGTTTGCCCCAAAAGTTCATATTCAAATTTTTATATAATTTTTTAAAAGAATTTAAAAGAAAATTCATAAAAAAATACTAATAATTAATATTATTGAGTTTTTGAAATTTTAACAATTAGTAATAAATTTTTAGATTTGTCCCTCCTAATGAACTCCTATTTGAGAGTACCATTACAATTGAACTTGGAATATTCTATTGATAAATACGGTTGGTAAGTATGTATATATACTTGGAATGTTTATTTAACTTTAAGAACAATAAATGAAGTAAAGACATATTAACTAAAATAGGCAAGTGAAGCTTCCATATCAAAAATAAAATAAAACTAAGCAGCCATCCTTTTTTCATTTGAGAAGATAATAATTACAACATTTTGAACAATTTAGTATTGGGTGTAATGTATTGAGATGTAAACTAGTCAATCGAAGAAATTTGACTAAAACTCTACCATCAAGTATATTGCATTACATCATACTAAATGCTAAATAAAACCAACATTACAGTACTCTAAAACAAACTCTTCTATTGATACGCATTTTAATTTGATCAAAAACCAAAACAGCGAAATAAAAGTCATTCAATTAATACTTAAGGCCGCCAGTTTTTGGCGACTTTCAATTTCAACTCGATTCACCGCCAATGTGACCTTTACGTCCCCCCGCCCCCCAATCTTCTCGTGGCTGCTGGCACGGAGTTAGCCAGGGCTTCTTCCTCGAGTCCTGTCATGATTGTGCACTTAACGAAAGAGCTTTACAAGCGGCGTTACTTTTTTTCACTGATGCAATATTGCTTAATCGTGCTTACGCATAAATTCAAAGGACATATAAAAATTGAGAAGTTACAACAATATTTGGAGTAACTATGATGTTGTGACTAAATAAAAGTAGTAATTACTCAAAAATTATGTCAATAAATCTGTAACGCCCCTGCCCCATGGTAAGAGCATTACATCGCCAAGTCCTTTGAAATAACTCTTAAAGCTAATTATACGACGCTTCTTCTTTAATAGTGGACTTTAAAAAAAAAAAAAAAACAAAGAGCTTCATGCCCTATCTATAAAGTCTAGAAGAATTAAACCTTAGACTCTTATGATCTTATAGTACAATGGGGTCCTCAAAACCCTCGTCACAAACAATATAGCAAAATATGTAAATGTTGGTGGAAGGCCACTGAGGCCGATTCAGAGCACCTACTACATGCACTAAAATGTTACGTCGTACTAGTGTCATATTACATTCCAAATACATAAAGGCAATGTATGCAAGTTGCAAAAGGTACATCTTCAAATCCAAGCATCGGCATTCAAAAGACACATCTTGCCACCTATCTTAATCTTGCTGTGAATCTGAAAGGGAAAAATTTGGAAGGGGGTGAGCAACTACAGCTCAGTGGGAGTTCTCACCTCCCAAACCAAAATAGTTTTCACACACAATAAGTCATAGTACTAATAGTAGTATTAACAGCAATATTATCACATATATATAAATCTTTTCAAATAATCACAAACCTTTCCTTTCCGAGGACAGATAATGCATTATTGCAAACCCGATGAACAACATAATTATGCCTGATAAGCTAAAAAAAGAGACATGCTCGCATTTTTGACATGAATAAACTCTTTCTCACAGTTAAGTATCCACTATTCACCAAAGTCAATTCTCGTACAAGTGAAAGTGAGATTGGAAATGACCTTGACCAACAAACTGCCTACTCGGGAGGACTAACGTCTAAGTGATGGGAAAATTTATACCCTCGTCAGGGCAAAACACTGCCACCTTTCTGAGTGGAAACTGCCACTCTGTGGAATATGCCACTGCGGAATCTGCCGCTAGTTGGAACTTTAGACTTTAGTCAGAATCTGCCGATAAATCCCCATTTTGGACATACATAATGGCTCGTCCCTTTAGATGTTCGTTTACTCAAGTTCGACACCCAAAAATCAAACTTAGTGGTTTTGCAACATAAACGTGCATAAACTCTTTGATATCAGACTAAGGTTATTTCATATGATGCTATGTACAAATCTTAATAATTTTCATTCACTAATTTTCTCAACCCAATTAAAAGGATACTTGGGACCCATAAAATTAATCTTCAACTACCCCCCCTCTTTTTTTGTGAACAACATGTGCAAAAAAAGAAATTACTTTAAGGTCACACCAATTATTAGATAAAGTACTACTTACTCAAGTGTGCCAACTCGGCTCCGTAGTCTTTCTGCTTTCTTCTTCTTTTTTTCCTTCATGGGTGCATGCATGTTGTTATTATTATGTCTCGACTATGTGTATTTTTTTTTCTTTCTCACACAATCAAATAATATCCCATTATTTAACTACTAACAATTTTCTATTTTTTTTTCTTTAAAAGCTTAGGGATTCTATTCTCAATTTTTTTTTTCAAGCATAATATTATGTCATCACCACATCAAGAGCACATACATAATTTTATCACAATGTTAACTATCATTTCCTTTACACATATTTAACAAATTTTCAAGAGTATACTTTAACTCATTCAAAAAGATAACCATGTCAAACCTCACTAACTCAATCGACTTCTAAAATATATCTTAATATCACAACCCACACAAGAATCAATTACAAAAATCATACCATAACAATATAACTCAACAATACTTCGTGTACTTTTTTTTTTTTACATTGCAAAATCATAATCTACATGTCTAGTAAGAAAAGCAAGTAACTTTATCATTCTAATTCATCATTCATAACATCATGCCAAGTCTACTTTTCACAACCACTAACTAAAATATTTACTAATATCATCATTTGTACAAGATAACTTAGGAAAGCAACTTTAAAGAATATATCTCAACAATCATGACATATATCTTAGGAAGACATGACATGCATAATTTAAAAATATCACTCTTAAAATAAACTAAACATGTAAAGAGACATTCTAACTCTTGTAAATCAACAACATAATCATGCATCATAATAAAGCATTTTAACTTTAAAACTAATTTTCATATAAGGGATTAAGAGAGCCCACACCTTAAAGTAGTTTCTTAATCTCCTTTTAGCCCCTTGATCTTTACGAAAAATTCCAAAGCAAGTTGGTTGAGTAAAATTACCACTAAACACACTCTTCTTTCTCTCTCTAATTTTTCTTGCTTGGTAAAGTGGGAAAATGCTAGAGGAAAGATGAAGAAGAGTATGAAAGCAACCAAAAATTAACTCTTACCCCCCCTTTTAACTAGCATTAGCCGGCCACTATCCCATCCCTTTTCATCAGCTTTTTTTTTTTTTGTGAGCATGTCTTTTTGCTTGTCCAAAAGGAGAAAAAGAATAGGGCATGGGATTGCTAGAATAGGTGCATGGATAGGGATGACCAAGTCTTACCCTATGTTTGATAGCCCATGCTTCCCTAAATAAATAAAAAAACATATGTTAGTAGATTAGTAGCATTTTTGTTAAGCAACTTGATTAACAAACATTATTCCTAATCCTCACAAAATCACTGAGTTAGTGATTGAATTAACATTGTTAGCAATACTAGGTTGTGTTTGATAATAAATGTTGAAGTAGAGGTTAGTGGTTTGTAATTGTCAAAATATTATGGATCACTACTTAAAAGTATTCGGTAAAGTAGTGAATGAGGTAGCGGTTAGATGTTTATGCAGTACTTTTCAAAAGCTAATGAAAATAGTTTTAAAGAACCTCTATCTAGTGGTTGCATTGCAAATTATAAAATTCTTCTTTTTATTTACAAAAATCTTTTATTTATTGTGCATTTTTAGTCATTTTATGTAAATCTGCAATTTCAACAACTATATTTACCAAACGCATCAATTTTAAATAGCTAGTTGAAGAACTAAGCACTAGCCATTAGTGAGTCATAGTTAATCGCTAGTAAAACAAAACAACTACTAAAATAGCTAATTTTACCGAACATACCATACATTTTTTTTGCGGAGAAAAAAAATCAAATATTAGGCCCTGTCCTTTTTGTTAGTAAATTTCAATTTACCAACTTCAACCTACTTCATAAGCTTCAATAAAAAAAATGTTAAAAATATATCAACTTTAACACAAATATACTCACTTCAATCAACCTCATATATTTTCAAACCCTATTTCCTAACTAAATTTTATGGTACATATCCATGTACCTAACTTTGTACACACCTATATAAGAGGATGTGTACTGTATTTTAAAAATTTTTAGACATAAATATATAAATTTTAATATGATATATATTCTTTTATATAGGTGTGTACTTAGCTAGATAAATAAATATGTACCATAGAATATTTGAAAAAGAAAAGGCCCTTAAGATGAGAACTTCATAATTAAAATCCGTTTTGGTTGGGACATTAAAATTCGCAAACGGATAAACTGTCTCTCTGTCCCACCTTCTCTCTGCTGGTGGTAGTCTGAGCTCTATCCACCACCATCAATGGCGGCGACGAACAGCATGGCGCATGTTGGCCCTACCAGCACCTTCACCTCAACCTTCTCTCGCTCTCTGTCTCCCTCTAACTCCAATTCCATCCTCTTGAGACGACGCAAACGTATGCTAATGTGCGCTACGCCACACCCTCTAAATTGGCGGGAGAGCAGGCGATTGGTCGCCATTTCCCTCGTCCTCCTCCATTCTGCATCCTCAATCCCTCTACGTATGCCCTAGAAATTTATGTTTGTCTTCCGGTAATTATTTATCGATATTATGAATTTAATTTGGAAGTAATTGGATCTCGTTTCTTTTTTAGATGCAATTGCTGGCGGCATTTTTGATAGATACGTTAAAAGGTGATTTTTCGCTTTCGGATTTGGTTGCTTTTATTTTTGAATTTCTTAACTATTATGAATTGTCATAAGTCTGCTGTTGTTATGGTGTAGTCGAAATTTATTGTCATCATCATGTTATTGTAGGTGCTAATGTTCGTTCTAGTATTGTTTAGATTTGAGTCAGAGTGCTAGATAACAAAAGGAGCTTTAGAGGACCAAAATCTCACTCGTTTCATTGAGATGACATTGCTGATGCCAATGAAGTCTTGGCCTAGTTGTTACGAATGATGCATTGGGTATACTAGGTCCTAGGTTCGACCATAACAAAGGGAGCTTTAAACCACTGAAATCTCACCCGTTTCATTAAGATGACATTGCTAACGCCATTGAGGTCTTGGCCTAATTGTTAAGAAATAAGAATGACGCCCTAGGTATATTATGTCCTAGGTTCGACCCCCCTTCTCCCCATTATATTGTACTACACTCTGTGGCTCATTTGACGCCCCCCGCCCCCCAAAAGATGCTGCTAATGAATTTTATCAGTCTGCAATCTCCACATACAAATACTAGAATAGAAAACCAAAGTAGAGAAGAATAAAGTTACTTTTGTTTTCTTGTCTTTTCTTTGTGTTTTATAAGTTTGGCGGTGGGAGATGTTGAGGCAGGGATGAGATGAGAGAAACAAGGGGAAGCATGAATAATAGGGTCACGATGAGGGTAGTGGCGGCGGCTTGAGGTCGAGAGGTAAAAGGGGTCGAGATTCATTGAGTGTAATTGGCAGGTTTCTTGGGCGAGTTAATGGTTTGAATTTAGTTGAGTTGGGATCACTTTCAAGTCTGCCTTAATTTCGTTTTGTTCTATTTTCTCAATTTACAAGGGCTAGTTGAGCATTTTGGGGCTTTTCATGAGTTGACAGTTATCTGAGCTCAGCTGCACCTGTACTTTTGAAAACCCTCTTATTTGCTTGCTGCAAATTATTTTCCACTTTGATGATTCACATTTCCACTTATCTGTATCACCACTTGATAGTGTATGCCACTCAGGAAAAAGCTTGAACCATTGGAAACCTATGTGCCAGCTGTTATATTGACACAGTTGCAGATTAAAGACATAGGTAATTGCCTTTCTTTCACCTTATTCTTCTTGATATTGTTTTCAAAGCTATATGCTTTTTATATGGTTGTTTTCTGTTTCACAATAACATCAATTACATGAATAAATTTTTTTTCATGATTGCTTCTGTATATCTCCGTTATACCACCGGTCCACCAAGGTGGTATCCATGTAGAACTTGGTGGTGAAAATCTGGTTGCTATCTCTCAAACCAAAAGACGGCCATTCCATTGGCAAGAAAGCTGCAAAATAGGAAATGGCTGGGGAGGTTTCGGGGGTTGTCTTATGAAGTATTTCCAATGCTTAAGTCACAGGCCACTGAAAGGCTAGCCAGGAACATATGGACAAAATCTGGTTTTATCAGATTGCTTACTTTGGCTCATGGTTGCATGTAACATATGTACTTGTGTTTCCTGAGAAGGGTGAGGAATTTTGCTTAGAGTCGGACCTTATCAGGCGTGTAGTCTTCTGTTAGGGATGACTCCAACTCTGTGATCCTGTGAGGACTATCTTTCTCTGTCTTTTTGGGATACAGCCTGGACTGCTGGCGGACAGGATGGCTTTGGATGCCTGGCAGACTAGGTCTTGAGCCTCGGCTACCATGGCTTTGTGCTCAGTGATGGCTGAGCAGGCGACTCAAAGATTAAAGCCTCCGCATAAATCTGAACTCTGAAGAGGAGATGGGCTTGCCGGTTGTGCCTCAATCCAATGCTCAATGACGAGCAGCTATATAACGACGTTTTAAATCACGTTTTAATACTCATATGCTGTTGTCTTACTGCATTGATTGTTTGTGGTAGTATATTGTTAAAACCATAGCATCAGCACTGCTAGATATCACATCTTGATAAAATTTTGCACTTATGTTTGGCTTTTAGGAACTTTGTAGCATCTCTTGAAGAAGATACTGGGAGTACTTGAAATATATATTTCCCCGCATCACTTTCAGTCATAGCTGGAACCTATTAACTGGGCTGCATTATTTCTGATCCAAATATTGAAATGAAAAGTCACAATAATCATCCATCAACTTGCTAATTTGAATTGTTTGATGATGTGATTTTAAGTAATTGAGAAATTGGTCCATATTGATTGGTTGGTCAGCAGTTTGGATAAATCATTAAAAGGTTGCTGTGCGCTGGGATTGTCCTTATTCTCACCGCCCCCCAAAAGCAACAGGATTGCTGTTCATAGTATGTAGATCCAAGATTTTTGCAAGAGAAATATCATTTTTAGAAGTCTTGTTGCCCCCTATTTTAACCCTGGCTGTTGCAGGTTCTAGAGAGATCGATACGTATGCAACCTTATCTTTGACATGGATTAGAAGCCCATATGACATAATTTTCTAATATCTTTCTGTAAATTATGCATATTTTGGTACCTGGCCATCTTTAACATCTCACATCTAATATGGCTTAAATATGAACACCTAACTATGTGTGCGTTGTCTAACCACTTACAGGGTTTTGTTGAAACCTATTCACGGCGTCTGAAAATCATAAGCATGATTGGTCTTATCTCTCCTGCTATTCTAGATTAGAGTGTGTATATGGACTAACCTCCATCTCTCTTCTGAAGTTTGATAAATTCTCCCTTCTGAAAATCGTAAGCATTTCATGGCTTTAGTGCGTGGCTTTTAAGTTGAAATTGCTTTGCTTTGCATGAAGAGAGGTATCTTATAGTGCTTCACTTTATGTTCGTGTCTACGTTTTGGGGAGGTGGCTGATCTTCTTATCTGTCATTGTTTCTTCTGTATTATATTGGTAATTGAATATTGTTGCGTGACAAAATAATTCAATAAGCCAATGAAAAGGGCAAGTATTACAGCTGTGATCTGTGGTTGAGCCATATGTTATTCACATGATGTCACCCTCTTTGTGAATACAGAGAAAAGCTTAGACAGTGATCAGGCTCAATATACCATGTACCGATCAATTTTACGGTCTGGCCCGGCTGCTTCATTCCGTTCAAATGTTCGAGCTGTAAGTTAAAGGGCTAAGTCATGTTTACTAGATAAACTTATTCTCTTTCTCTCTCTCTGTATGTGCGTCTGTTCCTTTTTAAGAAAACGGGGTGGTTAAAGGTCTCTGCATTTGGCAATGATTGTTTCCCTGTCACATCTTTGTTTTGCCCTTGGCCTGCGGATAAACTTGGCAAGACTGGCCCGACACAGACTGCATCAACCCAGACCCGAACCGACAACCGAAATAGATGAACCGAAATGACCCAAAAATGAACCAACCTAGAACTGTACCGAACATATGACCCGGTCCAAACACAGCCCAGCTCGGAAACCTGAACTGATTCAAAGCCGAATAGAAATGACCGAACCTGAACCGACCAAATTGTTTCAGACGCAAAAATAAATGGTCCTCAAACTGGACCAATCACCAAGGTTATCGATTTTCATTTTGTGACAAGAAAATGTCATGTGTAATGGGCGAGGCTGAATGTCATCACCTTTTGGCCAGCTTTCGTTATTTTGTGGTGCTAATGTTATTTGGGCTATAGATTTTCCATTGTGCAAATGCAATTTGACATTTGTGTTAGACCCATTGAGGCCTAACTACTAGAAGCTACTCATTTAGAAATTAAAATTAGAGAAATCCGAAACTAATCTGACCCGACGTATACTTATACCCAATTTGATTTTTAACTGGCCTGAAATTGACCCAAACCTTGAAACCGAAGTTGACCCGATCTGTTTCCGACCCCACCCGAAGTTGACTCAACGCATACTTCACCCGATCCCAACCCTGTATCCGATCTGGAATAAGTCGACCTCGAAACTCATCCAGATCGACTTGAACGACTCCTTTGCTAGGTCTAAGTCCACGAATAGAGTCATGCCATGGAAAAGGAAAGCCATGGTTACCAGCTGGACCTAGTCACCTTGGGTCTCCTATAGATCATAGCCAAGAGGCTGATATGTAGGAATAAAATTCATACCTTGAGGTTTGTGTCCCAGTTTGCAAGGCTCTGTAAATGAATCTTTGATAAACAAGAACAGGATTTTTGTTGCTTGGCAAAACATCCCAGTATTCCTTTATTTCCTTCTCCTTGGTACTACATGGCAGCCTACTAGTTTGTCCTTGTGATGTAGGTTGCACAATATGCCTCAGATGCTGGAAAGGGTAAGACTGCCTTTGATGATGTTGAACGATGTCTCAGGTAGTGGTTATTGTCTTCCTATATTGACACCCTGCAGAAATCAAACCTTGTTCATCTTTTAAAATGATGGAGATAATTACCATGCTTTCAGGTCATATCATTACTAATGTGTGGTTGAGAAAATGTGACTTGATATATAATTTGTGCAATCATAGAACGTAATAACAGTTGGTGCCGAGTGCTAATGTGCCACTTTGAGAATTTGGCTGTATAGAAATGTGTGTTGGCATCTCATCAGTTCAGTTGAACTTCTGCTATCATGGCTGGTGGCGTATATGTTTGGTCTGCAGAAAAAAGATCACTTAAATATGTCCCAGAGTCCCAGTGATATGTGGGCTAATACACTTATTTGATTTGTTGTATATTTATATGGGAAACCTAAAAATGAAGATAAAAGAGGAGCTACGGAAGGCTAAAACTGCATATTCGTAACTATATTGAAGCCATCTTAGGTCCCTAACTGTTGACAGCACATGTTCAAGCCCTTGTCATTTGGCTGCGCTAACTTTGGGGCTATTCTGTTCTCCTGTATCAGCTTTTGGACTTGTACTTATTAATTGAGTTATGTTTTGAAGATGCCTTCAAGATTACTTTGGAATCTATAGTCCAATGAAGTCTGAACTGTGTTTTCAAAGAGTTAGAGCACCTAGAAATACTTTAGATAAATAATAGGTTTCCAGAGATATGCTGACCTTGTAAATGTTTTTATTGTAAAAGACTTTGTATGTGCAATTCGAGCATGGCATAGGCCATTCCAGTCACATGTTGATGCATGACATAGAATTGCAAGGACTGAAATGTAGTACGCATTATACTTTTCATATCCGCTTACTGCTTCTGCTTAGAATTGAGAGGATATGGCCCTGATACGCTGTAGATGGGATATTTAATCATACTTCTAACAAAGATGCCGGATCTATTCGGTATCACTGATGATGTCTTTTCAAAGAGCTGTGGATGAGCTTGATTCTTTGCTTCTGCGTGCTTCAAGAAATGACCGTGATGCATCAGCCAAATTGATGAAAGAAAAAATCAGCGTTGCTATGGATGCTTTGGACAGGTAATTTTGATGGTTGTTGCCTTTGTTTCTGATACATTATTTGTCAGCTCTCACAAAGTAAAATATCTTGCTAAACCATCATCTACTTAATCTTTATTTTGGACAATCTGGGGTTGGTGGGCTGTTTGCCTTCAATAGTGAGGTCTAATGAAAACAACCCTCTGAATGATTTAGTTGTAAGGATGGCATGGTGCACATTTGACCTACCTGTATGGTGGCATAACCTGTATGCTGGCATATGTAGCACTCCAGGATATTGTCCTGCCCCTATCATTTGACCTACATTTTTTTCGACTCTCACAAATTAAAATGTCTTTGACACTAAGTAAATCGCCTTCTATTTAGGGCCAATTCGTTTTGAGCATATGAGATGAGCAGGTAGCAAGTTGAAATAGGTTTAACTAGCAGAAAGCAGGTTTAAGCAGGTTTGATTAGAAGTTAGCAGATTTGAACAGTTTGGAAGCAGGTTTGTGAGAGGGTTGGAGCAGGCCGGAGCAGATTTGAGTAACAGTTAGCAGGTTTCAGGCTTTCAGCAGTTTGGAGCATATTAGAGCAGGTTGGAACAGGTAGCAAGTTCAATATGCTCATAATGAATAGGCCCTGAGTATTTGTTGTTGGCGGTATGCAGTATTTAAGGTTTCTTGAGTAACACTGTGTTTTAAAATCTTGCTGTAAATCCAAAATTTCTGCCTTGCCACCTAGGTCATAAAATATAAGATTAATTGATCTAGGTCATCCTCACTTTATGCTGTGATAAAGAAGGCAAGAAGGACCCTATATAGCAATTGGTGCCTTTCAAATCTAGGGTGTTATGAAAAATGTGCCTATATGCTCGTGGGGGCGATGTTGTGTACATAGGCCTTATCCATATATTACCCGAGTAGGACTCCAGGGTATTCTTTGCTTCATCAATCATCATCTTGGTGTTTTGTGGGTGGAATTCTGAAAGGGAAAGGGGGATGAAATGTATTATTGTTGTTTCTTTGATGATCTTAGTAAACCATTTCCTGCTTGTTTTTCAAACTTCGTTGCAGCCTCCTCCAAACTGTCCCTTCGGATGTGCTTGATAAAGGAAAAGTGATTGCAGAGGCCTACCGGGCTCCAGAAAGTGATGTGACGCCGAAAGAGCTGGACCAAGAATATAAGGAATTAGAATCAATATTGTGAAGATTTTGTACGGACTGCTGAGAATCAACCTGGTGGCTGAGTGAAGATCTTACACTTTTCGCTCTACAGCCATGAAATACTGGGTAAAAGTATCGAGGATGATCTGAAGCTTTTTGAGCCAGCCTATGTGTAGAAACAGTGTCACAGTAGTCTCTCTTTTTTGAGTACTCATCCTTTCATCCTTTTTAGATGTGCTGTATGATAGATGTATGCATATGTAGCAGTTGTAATTTTTAAAATATTTTTTAAATGAAAAACTTACCTGTTGAGATGCTGGCTCATTGTTATAGCAGCTGTAAATTTAATCTTACGGAACACTGCCAATCTGCAATAAAGATCTCCTAGCCTACTGTACGTATTTGACTGTATGGCTGCATCCTGCGTTAATATGCATTACTCTTAATGGGGACTAATGAAGCCACCAAGCTATTGCTCTTCTAGCCTTTTTTATCAGCTTGTGAATGAGCTCATTGAGCAACAGCATCGATTAGTTCAGAATCTAAGCTGTGTTGGGTGTCCAAATATCAGGAGAGGTTTATATCCCATCTGTAGCTTGTTGCACGCATTTTTCTTGGATGAACTTTTCTCTTTCAGTTAACTTCAAGGAACTCAATGTTGCTTATCCCAATTTGTGCTTCCTTAATTTTAAGGTAATGTATTCTGGTTGGTCTTTTGTGTATTCCTTCTCTCTTTGGCTGAGTCTGTTTCTAAGAGCAACTAATAATGTGCTTCTGGTTATCTTCAGTAATTGTAGCTTGCTGGAAATCATGAAGTTGGAGTGTCCAAAATTGTCCAGCTTTTTTGTTCAGGTAAAATATTGGTTGAAAGTTGATCCTCTACTGTGTCTCACATGTGGTGGCTCAAATTTTTGTCAAAATGGACATAATTAGTTACATAGTAGAATGTTTTCACAGTGAGTTTAGGGTGGATTCATGCATTTTCAACAGGAGATATGCTTTGCCGTGAATTGGAGATCCCTGATCCTGTATTCCTGTATGAGCTGTGACTGGACTATTTACTATTTGACTCCTTGGTTGTGAATTTTGAGTGTGATTCTATGTTTGCTTTCGAATTGTTCTAGGAAATTATGATTCCTTTGATTCTTTGTTTCACCTTAAGTATCTATGTTAGAACTCAATTCTTTGACACGGTATGGTGGGCACTCGACAGAACGTACAAAACTTCCAGAAAATGCGTTAAACTGAGACCTTATATCGACATCAGATGATTCTACCCATGTTTTAGTAACATAGCTGGGGACGTGCGGTGGTCCAATTTCATAAAATTATGCGGCAATCATGATGTGATTTGATGTTTTGTTGAAATCATGTTGACCCTTTCTTTTTTCTGTTATTTCGCCACCATTTACTGGGCCTCTGCTGGGATGCTGATAGTCATGCTCTGTGGCAAGGAAGCAGTGGAATCTGCAATATCAAAAATGTAGCATACTGTAAACCGTTGATGTTTGTTTCTGCACGAAGGTAATCAATTTTCTGTTCTCTTGTTGAGATCATATTCAAGTTATTAATACCATGGCGAACCCTGTTCCAGTTTTCAATGGGACTGAATGGATATGGTGGTTTTGGTACCAAAACACCAGAATTCTTAGTGGTTTAAATTTAAAGAAAAAAAATGATTACAAAAACATTTTCAAAGAACTTTGTGTAAGGTCGTCTTTATTTGTCTTTCCTCGGATCCTGCCTCACTGGGATCCGCACCCACTGGTGGTGCTGTTGCAATAAATTTCACTGGGACTTTTTATCACTGGTGGTGGTGTTGTAATATGTGTGACCATTCACAGGTGGTAGAAGGCTAGAAGCCGATGACTGTCATTTGCCCTATACAAAGTTGTCCTGTGCTTTATAGCACATTTGATCTGTATCCAATCATGAACCCTGGATTTCCACTTGAACGCGAACTTAGCTTTTACCACCTGACATGAAATATTTTTGGATTAATAAGAGTCGTATTTTCTTGACTAGCTTACGTGGAATGTGACTGAATCTTGAGAGTTGAGACTGACAAGTTCAAACACGACCTAACCTGAACCCGAGTCAAATGGCCCATTTTGCCAGGTTTTAATTCATTGGGCCTGTGCATGTGCTGGCTCGTAGCCAGTGGTACTTAGATTGTCTGTCCCTGTTTCCGGTCTGACTGCCTCGATGTCATGGAAACTGGAAGATTAACAGATTTGGCTCAACGAGCAGGTGAGCAGGTTCGGAATGTATGTCCCAGACTGAAGCAAATATTGAGCAGCCTCAAAACCTAGCTGATCAGTGATTACTTGCGACCAGAGCAGACAGCGTCTGCAGCTAGGTTCTGTCATGTGTGTTTTGTGCTGTATTTTTGTTCCGGATGGCCAAGGCTCCTTGTGTATAACGGTACATACACATATACTCTGTGGTGAGGATGCCTATCACCGCGAAAATATGGTTCCGAGTTCTAGGTCTCAAAGGCCTTCTTGGCTGTTTGAGGCTGGCGGCTACTTGTGGTAAAACTAAAATACCAGAGTTATCGCAGAATCTTCTCGTATCATCTGCATGAAAATATGTTATTAGCTACACTGGAGTGCATCCTATTCCTGCTCGTAACAGTTTGTTAGTCCAGGTATGTCAATAGGTCAAAGATTCATCCCTCTGATATTGGTGGAGGGTTCAGATATGGAGTGCATGTTATGGTCGAACAGTTTTGATTGGCGTTCTTCTTTTATTATTGGAATCCAATCAAAAGAGTTCGCAAAAAAACACCTCTATTTGATTATTTGTTTTAAATAATTTGAAATAAGATTCATTGGTGTGAGATAGGACAAACTTGATTTTGACTCAAATAGATGGAGCTTAGTTCATATTGATTCTATTCATGAATGTCTTGATCAACATTCCTCATACGAATAGACAAACTTAGTAGATCAAGTGACATTGGAAGTTGAAACTGATCTTAATTTGAATACAAATAACCAACTTGATTGAAAATTGATCAACCTAAATATTATCCAATCTAATCTTTATTCACTTGAATCTAACATTATCGATACCGCTATGCCATGGGCTGGAGTTGGGATTTGGGCCGGTTTGACCTGGGCTTGCCCTGTGTCAAAACCAGGCCTAGGCTTACTACCAACGGGTTACAGGGTGAACTAGCCCGACCCTTTTTTGTTGGCGATGCATGGTGGGTTTCAGGCCAAAAATTTTTAAATAATGTTATAATGTAATTAAACGACTGGCCAGTTGACCCCAAGACACCCCATCCTGCGAGCCGCGCGCCCTGCCTCGTCTACTAAAAAGGGTGGTACAGTTTCAAAAGCTTTGACCATCAACATATAGTTTAATAGGACATGTTTCCTCGGCCCGACTTGTGTCCGAGCTCCAATATGGAAACAGACCATCCATTAGTTATTATAACGATAATGGCATATCCCCCCCCCCCCCCAAAAAGAAAATAAAAATTACTGTGAACACAGACGCAGCTTTTGCAGGGTATGACAATGAAATGACTAGCTTTATCATGTAGATTTGTGTTGTAGAACTCACAAATGTCCAATAAAAGGTCATGGCATTCACAATCGAGCAAATTCTGGGGTTTATTTGTGTGTTATTCTTTGATGTGTGACAAATCTCATTCTCTCACTTTGTAACAAGCACAATACAGTAGTGTGGATGGTGTGGTCCATGGACCACCCACTAATTTCGGACTTGTTATCCTCTCTCTAACATTATGCCTTTGTCTTCCTTTCTTGCGTAGCCATCCTACTCAAACCAATCCAAACTCCAAAATGTAACATCATCACAGCTAGCTATTCTTCATCTTTTGTTGCATTTGCACCAACTATCCTTTGAATTGGCATTTATATGTATATAAAACAACAAAACAACATAAAGGCATGACTAAAACCCGAAAGAAGAAGCTCGATGTTGGGACCATTAGGTGTCATCTTTTTATTGGATGGTCAATCAGTCTAATTCTACTGGTACTATCTTTTATACAGACTTATGTTCAATTCAGCGAGAGTAGTTTTGGTCACAAATATGATTTAACTCAAACGTATTGTCACTTTTGCTTACAGTATACTACTTTATAGTTGCAGGGTATCTGTTTTTCAAAAAAGTAAATTCAAAGCCTTATTATTGATGAGGTAATAGTACCATAGAAGAAATTTTTTTAACAAAGTCTAGTCTACATTTGTCGTAATGTACATATGAGCTTCTCCATGTATGACTTAGAATATTTTTACCCGTAAATATCTAACAATTTTTTATTAAAAAAATCTAAAAATTTTATGCAAAATTACATCATGAGTTTGAATTTTACTTTATATTTTTTAGATCGCAAGAAAACTATGTAAATGACAAGCTTTTTTAAGTCTTAATCAACTCCAAAACAAAACGTCAAGCTGGCGGATCATTCACTACTTAGCATGAAAGCAAGATTTTGACGTACTTTTTTTTCCCACTGTTATAAAATGAGGCCATTGTTGTAGTGAGCCCTACAAATATGATATTGCATTTGATTGTTTGTAAGAAATACTGTTGCAAATCTTTGGTGGTCAAATAACATATCATATGTCCAACTGTAAAGTGTAAAATGTTACAAATGGAGACAATTTGTTTTTTCTTTTAGATTTATTGCATTAATTAAAAGGAATCATAATATATACAGATAGAAAAGTATGTACGGGGAGAGGAGGCACTGAATGGTGAAACTGTGCAGAAAAAGTACCATGGTAATCTGCTACAAGTCTACAACAAGGAGTGTCTGTTCTTTTCGTTGAAAAATATAGGTTGAAAAATGGATAAAATTAGTAGAGATTGATAGAAGTGGATTGAAATAGGTATTTTTTTTGTTGAAGTGGGTAGAAGTTGACATTTTTTTATTAAAGTGGGTTGAAATAGGTTGAAGTGGATTGAAATTGGTTTAAATGGGTTGAAGTTGGTAAATTGGGATTTACCAACAAAAACAACAGGGCCTAAGTGTATTTGGTAGCAATAGTTTTTTTGGAGAAAAATAACTATTTGAGAGTGCTTTAGGTGTTTGATAACAGTTGTTTGAAATAGTTGTTTAGCTCCAAACAACTCTTTTCAAAAAGGTTATTTCTATTAACCTTTTTCACAAAATAGCATTTTGTGAAAATGACACATTTACCCAAGAGTTTTAAAAAACAGCACTGCATGCCATTAAATTATGTTTATATAATATTGTTTTTATGAAATAGAAAGAGTACGCAATAGCATAAAGTGTTGCTTGAGGGCTTATATCAATAGCATTCGGATACAGGTAGATCTTGAGTGTTAACAAAAGTAGAGACCTTTCCTTTAATTTTTCATTTGTTTTTGGGATAAAAGCAAACCAATAAAGTTGTATTGTCTCTTTTGTTGTTTACATTTTTTTTATCCAAATAGTGTATTTTTTTGGTGTAGATTTTCTGGTTTCGTTAGTATACTATATCAAGTTTATTTGGTTCTCTCACCATACTCTTTTATGAATGTTTGATATTTATATTTTAGATTATTTAGTCTCCCTTTTGAGTATGTAGACAATGAGCTTTCGATTGATGCAAAATAGTAATATTTGATAGTATGTTTTATATGAATTGAATCTAATGAAGATAAAGTGATTAGAAATTTATATAAATTTCAATTTCAAATCGATCATAACCAAAAAAATCTAACAAGTAACAAAATAACATTATAAAATGTTGCCATTATTTACATAAGTACACATTGACAAGAAATAAGATAAATGATGAAGTTAATTTATACATATGACACAAATTTAATTCTTTTTAAAAAGAAACTACGATGACCAATAAAAAAAATATGTTCTATTAAAAAGTAATTTAGAGATAAGGGTATAGATAAAATTTTATCAAATATCTTTCTTACAAAAAACTAACTTCCATGAAGTTAGTCAAAAAATTCCTCTTGCAAAACATCCAAGTTGTTTGTCGATCCTCTCTTTCAGACATGTTCATTTCATCGTTTTATAACCGCTAACTGTTGCTAACTAATTTTTTGTTAATGTTTTGATAATGTTTTCAATTGTGCAAGGTAAAAAAGAGCCTACATTGACATTGACATCAAAAGGTAATTTTAGAAGACCAAGTGTGTCTATATATA
>JACYFF010019584.1:5316724-5366585 GCA_017589665.1 Selenicereus undatus
TATATGTAAGTATGTATTATCGAATGTGAATATTTAAGCAGAAATTGAAACTCGGATGGCACAAATTTGGATGTTGTTCTCAAAGACAAGAAGATGTTGCAAATAACAAGGATTATTAAAGGAAGAGCTTTATTATTTTTCTTAAATTTGTTCATGCACACTTGACCTATGCACCTTTAGTTATCTAGAACCTAATGACTATGATCCTGTTGGGTCAGTCCTTGTTTAATAATGACTAAATCATTGTTCATTGATCTTAGATGTGTTCATGTGATGCTGCAAAATCTTTATATACGTTCACATTTTCATGCAAAAAGGTTTCACAAGACCCGATGACAAATGTAATCTGTTTGCATGTTTGAAGTTATGGATTGGGAATTCGCACTTAGCTTGTTGATTTATGTTACATTTGATAAATAATTGTTAGCTGTTATCTATTTGTATAATTATTTTTAGGTAAAATTGTTAGAAGAAATAGCTATTTTTAGAAAATACGTGAGAGGAAAAGTTAATCTCAAAAAGAATTACTTTTTGGACTAAAAAGCTAATTCGAAATGTTTTTCCACCGAGCACCTCAATTAGTGGTTTGACTGGGACCATCAACTAATTTCCCGCCAGTATTTGTACGGCTTATCATTTTTAATTACGATATGTATTATTTAGTGTCCTATTTTAATAAACAGAAGAAGTGATAGATCTAAATATTTAAGGAAAGGAAATATCGGTAATTACTTTGATTCAAATCCTTTGTAAATTAATTATATGCCTCTCTTAAGCTTAAATAATAATAATAATAATAAGTGAATTGTTCGTCTATATTGCTAGTAGTTTACAAATTAGATTACAAACCTACACCAAAATCCACAATCTAGCTGCGTCTCAACATATAGACAATAAACAATACAACGAATCAACCAATATGCACACACCACTCCGCCTATTGACCAGTAATGGTCACATAAGCATAATGGCTGTAATCACTTATTTGATTTAGCAGTTACATAGCAAATTAATTGTGTATTAATCAGTAATTATATCCTGATTCAGTTTAAGGATATAAACATGTGTGTTTGTGTAAGTGACATACACAGAAAAAGCATTTTCAAGCAATATCAGAATACTTTCCAAATTCTCTCTGTCGTTCCCTCTCACTGCCTAACCATCCCAGAGGCTCGGGTTTGGAGTGTGACTTATTGGTGACTCTGGTAGCCACCGGTTTTCGTGGGTAGCAGTTGAGCAAACATCAGATCCGGACAATCGAATTTCCGCATCCAGGTAATCCTAAATTACCTACAATGGTATTAGAGCCAACTTGCATGATGCTAGCCCCGAACTGATATATCCATATTAAACATAAATTGAGCATGATGGTGGACTTTGTATTCATACAAATTGTGTTTAGTTATCTGTTCAATTCCAGATGCAAAACTGTCACATTTCATTATCTGTTATTCATGCTCAGATTACTCTAATTCTGTGTGAATGTGCTAAAATCTTCATGAGCATATAAAAAAATAAAAAAATAAAAAATCGTAACAACCAGAATCATGCCAGTCATACCAGAATACCGAGACCCATTGATTTGTTCAACCCAACCCCAGATCTGAAACCCCCCCAAGTCATGAACCTCACGACTCTCTCTGCCTGAACACGGAACTCACCCCCACGCTAAAAAAAAAAAAGGGGACATAAGTATTTTACCTGAACCCATCAACACCGCCATGGGAGGGGTGGCGCGTGTGTGTGTCATGAGCATATAACGAGTTTTGGTCATTTTCTTCCTCCATAACCCTTCAACAACCCCCGATCTACAATTACTGGCCAAAATCAAACTAGACAAACCCATCACAGCCGCGCGTGTGTGTCACGCGCCGTCACAGGGTTGGCGCATTAGGCGAGTGGGGGGCGTCAATCGAAAGCTTGGTCGTCGATCTACTCGTTAGCAGTGATTTTGGGTTGTTTTGGTTGGTGTTTGAGCTCGGTATTGAGTTTAAGGAGGCGGTTAGGGAGGGTGTACCATCATCTGGGTGGTGGTGGTGGCCAGTAATAGCGTCTGGTCGTTGAGAGGGACAATGGTCAAGAACGGAGACCGTCGTGGTCTCGGCTTTGTGCCAAGATCGAACAAGCCCATGGAGGGCTGAAGAGAGAGAGAACCGAGGATTGATGGTTTTGGAAGAGAGCTCAGAAGTAGAAGAAAAATAGAGGGCCGAAGGTTGAGGGTTGAGGGAGAGTCGAGTCTTTAGAGTGAGAGAGGCTGAGTGCTTCACTTCACAAAGGCCCAAAATAAATGTGGGTTGGGGGTCTCGGGTTTTAGTAGTCTTTTACTGCATTCGATTAATGGAATGGCATGTTATTATTTCCATTGTGCCATATAAAATGTTCAATATTTACCCTATGCTAATTGATATATGAATTAGTTTTATATTTCAAATTGATATTTAATATTTCTTTGATGAAATATGGATTGGTAAATATAATAATGAGCTTAATAATCATATGCCTAATTGAAATATAAATTTGTTTTATATTTCATGTAAAATAAGAGTTAGTAAATAGTGATATATGAATTCGTTTCATATGTTTAGAATAGTATTAGAATTAAATTAGTTTTACATATAATAATAATAAAAAAAATCTATGTGATATTTAAATAAACGTTAATTTGTTTAACGATTTTCTTATGAAGGTTCATATGATAAAGTTCTTATGGAAATATGGTGATTAAATTATTTAAATTTCTAATTCATGATTATATGAGATGATTATGAGCTTGGCGAAATTTTCGATCATATGACATGAATGATGAAATTTTTTTTAATTTAATTATTTTAGTAATGTGCCTAATGTCCATCTTTTAACACTTGTAGATATGACAGCTAACAACGCGATAATCACCAAACTATCCACCAGTCAAAAGTTAGATGGGTCTAACTATGACATGTGGAAACGGAAGATTCAGTATCTTCTGAAAGGAAAAGACCTGCTGGAACACTTGACGGTAGCCAAGTTTCCTCCATCTGATAAGGATTCAGATGGTAAGCCTATTGATACTTCTACTGTGCAGTATCAAGAAAGCTTTCAGGCCTACCAAGACTGGACCAAGAAAGATCGTAGAGCACGCTTTACAATGTTGTATTGCATGCATGACGATCTGGTTGGCGAATTTGAAGTTCATCTCACAGCTAAAGACATGTGGAACCAGCTCAAAATCCGTTTTAGGCAGACATCCGAAACAAGGCTACGTACCTTGCAATTGAAATGGATGAACTACAAAATGGATCCCAGTTGCACTGTGATCGAGCATTTATGAATTATGAGTGGCATAATTCGTGATCTCAAGGCCGCAAGAAAAGATATTTCTGAGGGGAAACAAGTCCTGAATGTGATTTGGGCTCTCCCTAACGAACCTCCACAATGGGAACAAGTCAGGACAGTCTTGACTCATTCTAACCATTTGAAAACCTTTGGTCAGATACAAAGCCACCTCGAAATGGAGGAGGAGCGCCGGAAAATGTTCGGGACTCCCAATGTGGCTCTTGTCGCCAAGGGCATCAGGCCTAAAAGCAACAAGAACACAAAAGGTAGGCAGTTCAAGAGAGGTTCTCGCCCCCCTCAGAAAAGTAGGCCAAATGCTGGAGTGGCTAAGAAACAAAAGACCAAAGGCAATGGAGAGACAAAAATAGCACGTGTAAAGTGCTATAACTGTGGTAAGAAAGGTCACTACGCTCGGGATTGTCCTGATCCAAAAAAGGTACCTTTCTTCACTCACTCTCCTGAATTATATGTATGTTCTCATGCATTAGTTGCTAAATCCTTTTCTAATTGGATTGTAGATACGGGAGCAAGCAAACATATAGTTCGGGACTGAGCTGGCTTCGTGGACTTTCACCGCTATTCGGTGGGTTCACAATCTGTCGTGCTGGGAAACGACAGTGAAGAAGATGTTCTAGGTGTTGGAACATACCGGATCATATTGAAAGGAGGAAATAAGTTGCTCCTATTTGATGCTCTCTATGCACCTGGGGTGCGAACTTGTCTTGTGTCCTTAGTTTCATTAATGAAATCAGGTTTTGGTTTTTCATCCTGTAATGATGGTTTGAACATTTTGTATTGTGGCAATGTGTTTGGCCACGCTACTCTAAGGGACGATTTTATTGTATTGGATTTGGACGAATCATATAATAATTATCCTTCATCTTTTGTTTCACATTTTGATTCTGATTTAGAATCGATTAAGTGGCATGCTAGGCTTGGTCATATTGGCCAAGATAGGATGAGTCGGCTAGCTAAAGAAGGGTTTTTAGACCGACTCACTAAGATTAAATTGCCTAGGTGTGAGTCATGTCTAGTTGGCAAGGCGACCGCGAAGCCTTTTAGTAAGGCTTCAAGGGCGTCAAGTCCTCTAGAGTTGATTCACTCTGACATTTGTGGACCCATGAATGTGAAAGCACGTCATGGGGCTTTCTATTTCCTCACTTTCATAGATAACTATTCAAGATATGGGTATGTGTACCTCTTATCACATCGCTATGAAGCACTAGATATGTTCAAACCTTTTGTAGCTGAGGTTGAGACCCAGTTAGATCGGAGAGTTAAGACTTTTCGAACTGATCGAGGTCGTGAATACCTCTCGCATATGTTCAAAGAATTTTGTGAGGAAAAAGGTATACGCAGACAACTCACGATTCCTGGCACTCCACAACAAAATGGTGTGGCAGAGCGAAGGAATCGAACATTGCTTGACATGGTCATGTCAATGATGGCACACGCCAATCTCTCAATTAGTTTTTGGGGGGATGCGCTGCTTACGGCAGCTTACATCCTTAATCGTGTGCCGAGTAAGAGCGTATCCGCCACTCCATATGAGTTATGGTATGGTAGAAAGCCCTCCTTAGATCATTTACGCCCATGGGGTTCGGCTGGTTATGTACACAACCCAACTCATAAACATGGGAAACTTGGTCCAAGGGCCACCAAAATGGTGTTCATACGCTATCCCGAACATTCTAAAGGATACGTTATGTTTGGTGAACACCCTAATGGTGGCATGACAGAAGTCGATTCACATAATGTGGATTTTCTTGAGAATGAGTTCCCCAGTATTGGTGAAATCAAAAATGACCTAGCGTTGTATGAGTTACCGCTAAATGACCCACTATCTGTCGGTGAGGGGGGGATTTTAGTACTCACAGCATCGCCGAGGATAGTAGGCTAGATGCACAGTTGCTGGTTAATCAAGAGGATCAACCTGATACTGAGCTTCGTCCTCAGAATCATGAGGTTCGTGCTCCCTCTCCTATTTATGAACTTGCGGTTAGTCCGCTTGTTCAGGATGATAGGATTGATTCTCCACCTATTGAGGATTCAATACCTCTTAGAGATAGGGGGAGAAGTTCCTCAGTGGGACAAACCAGCACTGGTCCTCAACCCCGGAGGAGTGAACGCGGAAGAGTCCCTCGACGATATTTTCAAATCGAAGAGGAGATATTGTTGTGCACTCCTTTAGAAATTGAGGAGCCGACCTCTTTCCAAGAGGCTATTGATTCACCAAACCACAAAGAGTTGATAGAAGCCATGAGGGATGAAATGGACTCTATGGCGAGAAATAAGGTTTGGGAACTTGTTGATCTTCCTCCCCGACGTAAATCTATTGGAAATAAGTGGGTTTTCAAAATAAAACGCCGGGCTGATGGAATAATCGATAAGTTTAAGGCCCGTTTAGTGACGAAAGGGTTTACCCAAATTGAGGGGATAGACCATGAAGAGACATTTTCTCCTGTGGTGAGGATTGCCTCTGTTCGCCTGCTTCTAGCCTTGGTTGCCCATCTGGATTTAGAGTTATTCCAGATGGACGTAAAGACTGCATTTCTTAATGGAAATCTTGAGGAAGAGATCTACATGGATCAACCTATTGGTTTTATATCAAAAGGTAAAGAGGACAAAGTCTGTCGTCTTAAAAGATCCATCTATGGTCTCAAACAGTCTTACAGAGCGTGGTATTTTAGATTCCACGAAGCCATTATTTCTTTTGGCTTGGACATGGTATCTGAAGATCACTGTGTGTATGTCAAGAAAACTGCAAAAGGGATTATGTTTCTCACTCTGTATGTTGACGACATACTGTTGGCTGGAAACAACATGGAGATGATCCAGACCACTAAACAATGGTTATCCTCTGTTTTTGAGATGAAGGATATGGGTGAGGCTAGGTATGTCCTAGGCGTTGAAATAACTCGAAACCGTTCCAAGAAGCTTTTTGGTCTAAGTCAAGAAGCATACATTAATAAAATCTTGGAACGCTTTCGAATGCATTATTCTAAACCCGTGGATACTCCAGTTGAAAAGGGTTTAACCTTAAGTCTTGATCAGTGCCCTAAGACAGACAAAGAGAAAGAAAGAATGAGTAACGTTCCTTGTGCAAGTGCAGTGGGCAGCTTAATGTATGTCATGTTATGTACACGGTCAGACATTTGCTTTGCGGTTGGCTTGGTAAGAAGGACCAAGCACATCAAGAGGCGTTATCATTTTGTTCGAAACGCCATAAAAGAGAAAGAAGTTGCCATTAAGTATCTATCTACAAGTAGGATGATAGCTGATCCATTAACTAAGCCTATTCCAAGAGACGCTTTTAAAGCTCATGTGATGAGCTTAGGTCTGCATAGGATTTAGTTTTTGGATGTATCTAAGTGTAAAATGGACATGTGTACTCTTGTGTTGAATATTTATGAAATAAAGAATGATGTTTCTTTTCAAATGTTCATAAATATGCGAGTACATTATAAGGCACATTATAATGTCACTAGGCTTCTGATTGACCTCGTCACACAGGCAATCGCCTTGACGCTTGCGTAGCGGGCAGGATGAGACTAAATCATATTGGCACTAGGTGTGCAGTATTGATTGCTCATACCAGGTGTGTATGAATGAAAGGATACATTCGCCTTAGTAAGACTAAGATGAGACTCGGAGGAGTCGAATATGAAATAAGTTTTCATATCGAAGACTTATAGTCGAATCTTGAGTGTAGTGATTAACATTGTGTATGTTAATTTAGTAACTCAGGTTGGTTTTTTGAGTAAAAACCAAACTTATGATTCGCATGGCATAGAAGAGTGACATGCCCAACTTAGTTGGGTCTATGTCATGACACACCCTCATACTGTGTGTGCTAAATGTCGACCTATTTGATGGGTGACAAGTGAAATCACTAACCTTGTCACCGTGTGACCCTCATTGGCAATACTCTTGGACTTAAAGTTATAATATGAAGTCTAAGCAAGATGTTGCTACCTTAATGTGTTATCCAAGGGCCAAGATGTATACGGTCCAACGGAGCACATTAGGAAAGCAGTTATGCTAAGATTGATTATTTTAATTGTCTAAGGAAGATTCATTCCTCATCACCATATCAAGTCCGAGCGATTATATTTAGTATATAATCATTTGATATATCAGGCATAAAAGGACAGTGTATGCCATTGGTGATGTTTTTGAATGATTCGGGGTATTGATTTTTCTTGGAATTGTTATGTCAGTTAGACGGTGACTTGATATGACTCCGGTGTGTTCAATTTTGAACGCACGCTCCATTCCCAGTATGAAGCGTGAGAGAATATGTTGAAAGAGAGATATGAGGTCTGTGTGACCGAGGGGGAGCTATTGACCAGTAACGGTCACATAAGCATAATGGCTGTAATCACCTATTTGATTTGGCAGTTACATAACGAATTAATTGTATATTAATCAGTAATTATATCCTGATTCAGTTTAAGGATATAAACATGTGTGTTTGTGTAAGTGACATACACAGAAAAAGCATTTTCAAGCAATATCAGAATACTTCCCAAATTATCTCTGTCGTTCCCTCTCACTGCCTAACCATCCTAGAGGCTCGGGTTTGGAGTGTGACTTATTGGTGACTCTGGTAGCCACCGGTTTTCGTAGGTAGCAGTCGAGCAAACATCAGATCCGGGCAATCGAATTTCCGCATCCAGGTAATCTTAAATTACCTACACCGCCCAAATCACAACTATTGACCTAATCATCACACACAGACAGTAAAAACAACTAGTCAAGCCTAGAGGCATATGACACAATCCTCTTTCTAGTGAGTTCAGCGAAAACCTAGGGTGTTTAGTTAAAACCAGGCTAGCACGATCGATTCTATTTTTTAGAAACATTATGAGTCTATTTGGTAAATAGTTGTTAGCTGTTAGCGGCTTGTATTAGTTATTTGAATTAGCTGTTTGTAAAAAAACTGTTTGGTGAAATTAGCTGTTTCTAACAAAATTGTGAGATAAAAAGCTAATACTCCAGAAAGCTCTTCCAAAAAGTTAATCAAATTAGTTTTTAGACCCAAAAAGCTCTTCCAAAAAACTATTCTAACAAACACCTAAATTAGCTTTTTGATTAAATCAAACAGCTAATTTTGGTCCAAAAAGCCCTTTTTGGCCAAAAAACTGTTTACCAAACACTCCCTATGTTTCTTAATGAGTATTAGTAAATCAAATTATTATAAAGGCCTCTTCTCTTTTGTTTGTACTGCCACATATTTTCTAATTTTCCTTTTTTTTTGTGAAGAAGGGGTTTGATGGGGGGTAATGATCCCAATGGATAGAAGAGGAAGGAGGTATGTGTAGGTCCATGTTTGCTAGTGTGGTTCTTAGAAAAAGAAAGTTGCTTTATAGAAAGGGGGTCATTTTCTTAGCTTCTACCAACATTGTCTCTCTACTATTGAAGAGTCCCAACTCACAATAGACAACAAAAACACCTCACAAAAGTGAATGCAAGCTTAGAGACCACAAGAATTCCACACATTGTCTCTCTATCAATAGTTTTCGGTCTCTATTCGGTCTCAAAATTTAAATTTAGATCAGTTTTTATATTTTGGAGACTGAAATTTTCAGTCTCCAATGGACCAGAATCTTGTAAAAAGGGCAGCCCGATAGACAAGCATCCTGCGTTCACATAGGGTCCAGGGAAGGGCCGCACCTCAAAGAGTGAATTGTAGGCAGCCTAATATGACTTTGTCAGTGGTTAATTCCACGGCTCGAATCCGTGACCTTTTGGTTACATAGAGACAACTTTACCGTAGTTCCAAGGCTCCCCTTCGGATCGAAATCTTGTAGTGAAAGGATAAACACTAGAAAAAGAAAAGGGGTTATTTCTAGTTAGAAGACGTACGGGCTAATATATTATATTTGCTTGCTTTTTTTTTGTTGCTTTCTTTTTCATCTTTTTTAACCTTGCATGGTGTTCTGTTCTACTTCCTTTGTAGTAAAGCTACTTTAGAGTTCACGTTCAATGCCAGCGACTGGTCCCAGCCATCAAAGTTATTTCTCTTTCTTGACCATATTTTCACTTACACCTTTTTTGCTTTGTGTTTTTCATGCATCATTGATTCATAGACTCTTCCTTTCTGTTAAAATTATTGGTATTGTAACAATCAACACATATACGAACCAATTAAATTTCTTTTGTTTGAATTCTGGTCTAATCTTATCTATATGGGATCAGTTCAAATTTACTTTAGACCAATTCTAACTTCAGCGAGATCGTTTACAGAATGTCTGCTGAAGACTCAAAGGCTAACCCTAGAGTGGGTGAATAGGGTGATGATCAAGGTCTCAAAATAACCAAAATATGATGTGAAAAAGTAAATATAGACAAAACACGGGTATTTTTTAACAAGACTGGGCTTCAACAGGCTCAGCCTTTGCCTAAAGTTCCCTAAAAGTAGGATTAATCCTATTTTATTAGAAGAGATGATTACACAACTTCAGAGTTAAAATATTATACGCTCCAACTCACACGTTGAAACGTCAACAAGGCTTAGTAGAGTTGACCCTTCCACTCTAGTTATCCCACCCAATTACAACTTGAACAATAAAACTCCAAATGAATTAGAAGCACATTGAAGCTCAACTGCTCAAGACAATGATTGCAAATGAGTGCTCAAGTATGATTCTGCTTCTTCTCTTGTTTTTTCTCCGAGTTTCAAATGCTCCACTATTTAAAACCAATAGGACATACTCATTGTAACTTTTCAAAGTAGTTAATCGTTAGCAAATACAAAAAGATTAATTTTAGCAGATTTTGAGCCCTCGAAACTGATCTAAAGCTCTTGAAGATTCAACAGATTACTTGATTTTTCAATTATGCTGAAATCAAAACTTGCCAAAGTATAGCAACCTTTACATTCCAAATATGCAATTACAATAAATAGGCAACATCAATCATTTACAAGTTAGCCAAATCAATCCTTAATCACCAAAGTATTAAATATCTACAAATATAATCTTCCCAATATAGGAAGCATTATCACAAGGTAGTATCACATAAAATCATATCAAGAATATCACAAATTTAAATTTAAATCACAAACCGCTAAAAAGCAAATTTAAACAATAGTATTTCTCAGGCATATTCAATTATAACATAATAAACATACTAATAGACCAATTCATTTTTGTCTTTCATCAAAATATATTAATAAATGCATTGTGAGCATGAGGGAATCTAACATCTACTTTAAGTCAATTTGACAAGAACTCAATATATATTGAATGGTTACTGCTAGAAATCCCATTTGTAATATGAATCCATATCAGTTAGACTGAGCTGTCAAATGTAGATAAAATTTACTAGACTTGACATTAAATTTATTCCTCACATTCAAAGCAACATCTTTTATGAATTGACATTAACTAAAGTTTGGCCCTATTTGGTAAAATTAACTGTTTAAGTAGCGGATAGCAGTTCAGGTAGCGGATAGCGGTTTCAATTTAGCTGTTAGCGGATAGCTGTTTAGATGTGCGGTTTAAACTAATACAACAACAACACCACCTCCCGGTGTGGGTCCCTCTTTCGCGGGGTCTGTTGAGATCCAGTTGTAGGTAGTCTTACCTCAATCGACATTCCTGCCAATAGATAAATTGATTCCAAGAGACCCACAAAAAAAGAATTTTGTGAAAAAGTTTTATAGGAGAAAGCGTTTGTGAAACATTTAATGAGGAAAAATATGTGCCACAAAGCCCGGAGTGACTAGGATAAATCAAAGGCCAAAGAAGTTGCAGCTGAAAAAACAGTTTAAACTAATGTATTTGGTAAATTTAGCTGTTATGCTAACTGATATAAATTGACATAAAAGGATATAAAAAAATTTCAAAGATAAAATTTTTAAAGGATATTTTTGGCTAAAATATGAAACACTACTTTTAAATGCCAAACATTAATACTATTAGCGTTTCAAAAATGCTGCTTAAAACGCTAAACGCTACTTGAAATGCTAGTTAAAATACTAGTTTACCGAACACTAAAAATTAACTAATTAGTGTATTAATTTGATTAAAACACTAAACGCTATCCAAAATACTGTTGTCGAATACGACCTTTATCTTTTATAAACTAATAGTACCTCTTTTGTACAGAGGATTATAGGCAAAAATAGACGAACCAAAAGAAGCTCAGTTTGTTGGGTCTATATTTAGCTCAAGTATTTAATAGCAAAATGATAAATGCCTTGTCTCTATTTAAAAAATTGCACTATCATGTATTCAATTAAAACAAATTGCATGATTGGATTGTGGAAGAGTATTTCACCACTAATAATTATGCATATAACACATCTTCAGCAATAAATTGACCAGTGCTACTTGTATCCATTAATTTAGCCAACAAATACTAAAATTTCACATTGATAATTAATTGTAACTATTAAAAATTCATAATTTTAGATTATATAACATATCAATTTAGACTAAGATAAGACACTTATCGTCCACAAGACATTTATCGGTGACATTTATCGTCGTCCCACTGTCTAGATGAAAATCAAGGAGGTGCGGTCCACGCTCCGAGGCTAGGCGAGTGAAGTTAGAGTCGTTGTATTGCCGTTGCAAATTCAAAAAGTAGTTAAACACAAAAAACAACAGCTAAAGTCCATGCATGACACATTAACCGTTGAACATAAGTGAAGATTTTGCTTTCTACAAGAAATCATGATCTTATAATTACCGCAATTCAAAAATACTTATTTTACTTTCTTTTCAAACCCCTTTTTCTGAACCATGAAAAGAAAAGCAGAGCCAAAAATAACCCAAAATGATAGGGAAAAATACAATTAAAAAAGGTTACAAATAAAAGGCTGCATTAATTAAAGTTAGATCACGTATTAAATGTGAAGATTGTAGAAATCGAGCAGATTTGATTTTGTTTGGTAATGCATGGATTTTATAGATAATGCAAAATAATAAATTATTTGTTATAAGATACTTCATAAGTGTCTTTCTTCAACTTCTAAATTATAGTATGAGAATGTTAACGTTTATAAATTGTATAAAATTATTTTTTTATCAACAATTTTTCAAAAATATGAAATTATGTGTGTAATACGTTGCTGAAAATGGGGTTGATTTGATTAGGTTATCATTTTGTACTTGTTGATGTAGCAGGTGAATCTTAAAGCTTCGTACTTGATAACTAATTATAATTATTGAAAATTTACTGATTTTAAACCATATAACATGTCAATTTATGTTAAAACAAAATATTTAAAAAGTATCTTGCAACAAGACATATATCATCATATACCGGTTTGTATTTAATAATTAACTAAATGATCAAAGAAGTATTTTGATACCAGAATAATTCCCTATACTTTAAAATATTTTGTCGGGTATAATGTCATCAACCGCATGAAGTAATCATGATTATATAGTTTATGATAATTAATTATACAAGGTAATTTTTATTTGTAATATCATTAAAAAATATAATAAGATATGACAAGACTATTACAAGCTTGTTTGTATTACAACCGGCAATAGTTAAGCCTCATTCATTATGAGAATCCATAAGAATCTCATTTGTATTTAATGAAATAATTTGGAAAACAACAGCAATTAATGACTAATTAGTTAATTAATACATTTCACATTTGCATTTATAGTTTGCCAACAATGCCCTTAGCTACTTTCTCCAGCCACCACCTACCCACCCTCATTAATTTACAGAAACTACCACACAGGCACACACAATTTCTGAATGGAAAAGGTAAGCTGATTTTGCTGGTTAATTAGGAGAGTATTTTGGCAATAATACCAAAATTATTTTAAGAACTAACTAATGATAATAATTATTTTTTGATTAATTAGGGATATATAATTAAATAAGATTTCATTTGATACTCATATATTAATAAGCCTTTTTGAAAGGGTTTTTTTTTCACAAATCACGATATTGAGCTATTTATTGGTAAAATTCCTTAATATTAAAGAAAAAAAGCTTATGAAGAAATTAAAGAACCAATAAATTAGGGAAGATTCATTTACATTGCTTCACAAACGAACATTTAATTTGGCACATAATAACCCTTTTTTTCCTTTTTCTTTTTTTTTCACCTTTTTGGGGGTAAGTACAATTACTAACATTTAACATCGGTTGAACACACACTAATCCCTAACACCGCCAATTAATCAGGCTAGCTAATTATTTGATGGTTCCTAGAGAAGATTTTCTGCCCAGAAGCAAGGATAGCCATTGGATCAAACTTGGCCTTCATGTCAACAAATCTGGTCCATCGGTTCCCAAAGTGTTGCTTCCACTCTTCCCGGTTTTGATAATGAGGAAGATACAACTTGAAGTCATAACCTTTCTTTGTACAGAGTCGAACTATCTCCTTATTTTGGCCCACCAATTCTGCCACCGGCGGCCCCTTCGGAGAAGTGAATCGGAGCAATGCCACGATGTAGAAGATCTCCCCCTCCGGAATCACCACCGAGGTTCGACGATCCCACCTGATAAACAAAAGAACAAAGATTCATTAGCCAACACGAGTTTTTACGACGTGAAAAATGATAAAAGAGAACTAACATAATTATATTAAATAATTCCATTTCAAAAATTCGTATCGAATCAAATTGTGTCAAATCAAAATCATTAGACCTAAAAGGAAGCAATCCCATTAAAATCTAATTTAGCGTAATTAGCAAACGTGACACAAAAAAAAAGCTTTTTTTTTTAAAGAAAAAGGAATATCAAAATTATCTAAGATTTCTAATGAAACTAGGGATGGACCCCTGCAGTTGGAATGTCCATTGTCTATCCCCTGCCATTGCATTTGGCATTTTCTTTAAATTAAAGAGAGATGAACACAACCAATGACATATGCCCACGTCACCCCTGGGAAATATGCTTAAAGAGGAAGGGCAATTATGGTAAGGAAAAAGAAGCTTAGAGAGAGACACAGTGAGAGTCTCAAAATCAGCCGTTGGGAGGCCAGACAAACTATGGTGTCATTATAACCAATAGTTGGCGAAAATAAATATATCTCAATGGCCAAAGGGTTAATATATTGAAAACAAAGTATTACTAAGAATTGATGACTAAATTGCAGTCAATTCGAACCAAAATGATCCAATCCAAATACGAAATAGCTCGATAATATTCAAGACTCAAGAGCGATTTGATCTGAATGGCTTGACTCGAACCCAAATTGACCATATACAAAATCCTAACTCATCAATAGCTTTCAATAAAGAAATGAGACCGGTGCCATGTCTTTAGCCCCAATGGATCATCATTGTGCTCCTCAAACAATGGTCTTACTAGTAATAAGATGGTTTGGGGGTGCAATGGTCACTGCAGGATCAAGGCTTTGACAAATATAAAGATATATAAACCTATAATATTAAGGTTAACTTTTTGTAGATATTCTTATTTTGTTTATGTTGCAAAAATATATATACATGCCCCTTTGATTTGAAACCCGAAACATCCATTGACCCCTCTTGGGGTGTGCCCTTACAGCATCTTCAACTACAAGCTGACTTATCTTTGTCGTCCCTTGCACACATTGACGAGACAAAGGTCCTCATTGTCAACGTAAGATTTAAAAATTGATGATTTAGTCAATGTAAGATATCGTTTATGGGGCCCACGAATGAGGGCTGTTTGAGGCTCATGGGTTACAATTTCTTCAACTACCAAGAGGAACTTGGTGTTTTTTATTATTTGAAAATGAGAGGTATTAGAGTATAAACTCCTTCTTTTGCCTTCAATTATCAGTTTAAACTTTTGGTTGAGATGATCTTTGAACATAGTATCAAAGTCTTTCTGAGCAAGAAATCGCAGGTTCGAATTTCAGCAGCGCGCCCCCACATTGATTTATTACGCAAGGTAAGACGGGTCTTTGCAGCATCAATGCTTGAAGTCCAAAGGACATTCGCGCGATGGAGCGTGTTAGAGAATAAACCTATTCCTCGACCTTTAAGAGGTAAAGGCTCCCATTTCTTCCATTAGCAATACTAAGATTCTAGAATTTGAATAGGCACTCTTTTTAACTACAAAAGATCCTAACCAACCAACCAACCCCCCAATGTCACAAAACAAGTGAGTCAGCACATCAGATTTAATGTTGTTGATTTTGAAAGCAAACCACATTGTTATCACTAGCCCTTAGACATGACCATGTGTCACTAGTGCAACTATTCTAGTCGCTCTCTTTCTCTTTCTCCAAAATCTCAAGATCATTGGTGATTATGATCGGGATCATAACAATGATGGTAAGTTCAAATCAGAAACGAAATAAAGCAAGGAAAAATGCTTTATTTGACAAAAGCAAAAGTTTAGTTAATTAGATTATCTAATCATTCCATCTAATTAGCACTTCACATGTACTTTAGTAAAAGGAAAAGGGTAAAATAGAGTAATGACTAACTCCCTAGACTATTAGGCTTGAATCAACCCTACTCTTTCCATATCAAGTAAAATTGGTTCTTTTTTGGTGTGGTCCATTGCAAAATATTCCTCACCAAAGGAAACCAACCCCCCCCCCCAAAAAAAGCAAGTGGAATTTAGGAGTCACAATAGAATGTCACAAAAAATAAAAGCATATATACATAAGTCGATATACATAGAATTTAAAACCATATTTTTACGTTAGTTTCTAAAAGTTTTATCAGTAAGCTAATTATCGAGAGTGATGCTAGGTACCTGCTCCGAAGGAGAGGGTAGATGAGCATGGGGCCGCCAATGCCGTCCTTGAGGATATCCTTAAAGACCGTCCGATCAAAATCAACGATATCGTGCTTCGAAACAAAAAGGTTGAGCCAAGGGTGCGGGGCTTCCCATATCCCTGTGGCCTGGGCCGCTTCTTCTGCCCTCTTCACCCTAAGCAGGAATTCCATGTAGGGCACGTCCACCTCGAACCGTAGTCCCTTGACGAATCTCAGCCGTCCAAGCAACTGCTCCACCACCTGAAACACATATCCGTATTTCAGCCGTAAATTGAAGGTCAATCACGTCATTTCACATGATCAGATTCCAGAAAATTGGATTTCTCTCTTTTTGTTATGTTATTATTATTTATTTATGAAAGGGGGGCCCGGAGGGTCAGCGAAATCTCAATCATCAGCCATACGACATCAACTGGAGGGTACAATTACTGTTTTAGACAGAGGTGATGAGAAGATTACGAGGCTGACACCACAAGATGGCGAAGAACTGGGGGCTAAAATGGTATTTTCGGGGATGTGGATAATTTGGTGTTTTTTGCATGGGCCGTTTCGATACGTTTTGCTGTCAGAAAATCCAATGGAAGATCACATTACGAATCGTATGGTCACTTTCACAGTTTCACCCCAAAATGGGTTAGTTTCGCAAATACTATGAACTCCATGGGCCTATTTGGAAAATTTAAAAAAATAAAAATATTCGATGGGAGTCTCCTGCACTTCACCCTCACTCGTGCAACTGAGGCTGTTAAAAAAAGGGCAAATGAGACCAACTGTGCTTAGCTCCTGGTCAAACAGGCTGATGTGGGTCCCACTCACTCAAATTGACCCCACTGTAAAGCACCCTTTTACAAGGGTCAAATTCCAAAAAAAAAACCCAAGACACTTTTACTGTTTTATTTTACCACTTAAGTTTTGAGCTAAGGATATACGAAAATCGATATTTTAGATGAGACAGTCTCATTTATAAAGATATATACGAGTTACTGTGAGCTTTACCCAATTGACGGTGGAGGGATCGTCGTGGTGGTCGAAATGAAGGACGACCTCGAGGCAGTAGAGGACGGAACCTGAATTCGGAGGGAGGGAATCCGGGTCGAACACCTGATCCGGGTCCAAAGGCACTGAGGGCCAGCCATTAACCGGGTCATTACTGTTGACAAAAACAAAGCCTTCCACGTAATCAAACGAATCGCCCTGGGGTTGACTCACGAGGAACTCGGCGTCCCGAGTGAACTCGTCGAACTCGGAGTATACTAGCCTTATCCATCTCACCTAATTAAGCCCAGATTAATGAGAGATCATGCGGTTAATTAGTCCATGCAAAATTGAAAACAGAAATTACGAAAAAGGGCTTCAAAGAGTAATGAAATTACAGTTTGCAGCATACCATATGAGGGGCTTTCTGGAGGGGGATTCTTGCCCGAGTGATAATCCCGAACTGCCCAAGACCACCAAGAACGGCAAAGAAGAGGTCAGAATTATCCGACGAAGAGCAAATGACGGTTTCGCCCCTGCCCGTAACCACCTCCAACTCCGCTACGTTCGACAGCTGAGGGCCGTAACGGAACGCCTGCCCACTAACGCCGGCGTTAGAGAGGGTCCCACCCACCGTTAACGCCAAGTAGTCCGTCCATGACCGTGGGGCCAACCCGAACCCCGAGACGCACCGTTTCAGCACGTCCTCCCACAATGCTCCCCCGCTTACGTCGGCGTACGGCTCCGCCCCAGATGAAACGACGACGCTGAAGGGGTGCTCGGAAATCCCCTGCATATCGAGGACCAACCCGTTGTTCGCCGCCGCTTGGCCGTTGATGGAGTGCCCATTCCCACGCGCCGCCACGGTGACAGTCGAGGTCGCGGCCGCCGCACGAACGGCCACCGCGACGTCGCCGGAGTCCGCCGGGCGAACCAGCACACGCGGCGGCACTCGGGTCAGTCCGCCGAAGTCCTTTGCGACGGAATTCGTTGCCGACGAACTGTAATCGACGGTGCCACGAATCCCTGCGAGGTCGAGGGTTTCTCCGCCGTGGACGACTGCGTTTTCCGCGGCGTCGCTGTCGTGGACGAAGCTGCTGTGCTCTATGTAGGCTATCATTCTCACTCACCGGAATCTAATTAATCTTCTGGAATTTCTGGGTTATCTTGATAATCTGGGTTGCGTTATCCTCTGTTTTGCTCTCTCTTCCCTCTGTTTTTGAGTGTATTGGTGTATGGTAATGTGTGGGTATTTGTATGTATGTGGTGGGTCGGAGTTGAGACTGAAAAATGGGGGATTAAGGGTTTAAATAGGAGTTGAAGGGAGGGGAGAGAGAGAGAGAGACTGGGCTTTGGAATTTTGGATTGGATTAATCAGACATGCACGATTACAGTACTGGGTCAAATTCCCAGAAAATTAAAAAAAAAAAAGAGGGAGAGAGAGAGAGAACGTATAGAACTTTAATTTGAGTGTCGTGAAATCTGGGGGGTTGGAAAATGAATGAAAATGGCTTAATCGACACAAAACTACTGAGTTTACTTTGACTGATTTTTTTTTGTTTTTTTTTTTTTTGGAGGGGGGACTTTGACTGATTAGTTTATCCACCTTGAAATTACAATATAATTTGTGAATATAACATAACTTACCGTTAGTAAAATCTATATCTTCTAGGTATTAGTTTATGTGTAATGTCGGTCATAACTTATATGTAGATCACCGAAGTAACTGTAAAATGTAAGAATAGAGTTTTTGAATTATACGAAAGGTAAAAGATTAATGTAAATATCATATATGTTATTTAATTTATTTTAAGTAGAAAATGTGAACAAATAATTAGAGTAGAAAGTTCAAATCCTAGATATTTATTCCAAAAAAAGATATCACAAATCACTTTCGATCTAATTGTATCCATTTTGGGATGATTCTATCATGCTTATATAGAATGCAATCAATTCTGTTTTTTTTATCTATTTTGGGATGATTCTATCATATAATATAGAATGCAATCCTTCTGATTTTCATTCCCTGTTCAATTATGTGGCTAATTAATTGGCTTACTCCGTACTCCTAATTTGTGCTAGTGTAACCTAGTATATTACAATTGTTAGTTATACTCCTTTGAGTATAATATATCGTATTTTCTAATAGTACTATCATCAAATTTTGACCTCATTGGAGACAATAAGTCTCTGCCTACACCTGATAATTTATTTATTTTTTCAATTTAATTGAAGAAATTACATATACAATAAGTCCAGAGAGTATATTAAAAATATTTACTCTGTTATAAAACTACAACTATGATTTATTCGGTGTCCATCCATTACGAATTCCCCTAGCCCCTTCTAAAAAGAAAGAAAGAAGGAAGGAACTAGCATACAAAATTCATGACTACAAATTGCTTCATTTTACAAATGAGCTTACAAAAATGCACTACAAAGTAACAAAGCAAATGTGAAAAGAACAGGAATGAATGATTGCACAAAAGATGCACATTGGATTTTCAGCATCATCATAGCATTTGTAATTTTATTATAGTTGTAATGAAATAGTACTAACACCTAATTAATTAAGAGCAATAATTGATTCACAAAAATGGGGTTTTACTGTTACCTTTTCAAGCTTTCAAAACAAGTACTTGGATTGTGTTGTCGATTTCATACTCTAAAAAAGTTTGATTAAAAGATTTAGGGCATGCATGGAGGGTTAATTAACATCACTCTAATCATGTTGTTCCATAGTAATCATTGTCCATCTCATGATTAATTAAGTAGATGGGATGATGATGAAATGATAATCATTTCATTATGAATTTATTTTTTTATTTTATTTTTTTTACAAGTACCCTTGGTTCGTGTACGAGTACAAATGAAAACTGGGTATTTAGAAAAGTATTCTAATTGTCAGTGACAAACAAACTAAAAATAGTCATCGATGTATTGATTATTGGTACAGATAAGTGTTGAAGAATCTCTTTTTTACAGTACGATTTTAGTGTGAAAATTGTCCAAACTAAATCTTTCGAGTTGTTTGTTCATATATCCAAGTCTCCTACATTTGATCCATTTAAAACATGTGCAAAATGAGAGCCGAAACATTTTCCATTTCTGGCATCAAAATTAACTTTAACTTATAGAGGTTCTTTTTTGTCTCATTATAGTTTGTTTGTTTTTTTCTACTCAAATATTTACATTTGTGTGACAAATTACTTCATTTCTAGCTAATTGCACTTTTCAAGGGTTACATGATTCTTAACAAGTACCTGAACACAATAGAATTTGGTTAAGTTTTCTTTGCTGATTATTATTTTTGTGACTTTAATTATTCATTGTTAATTTTTTGCAAACTTTTTTTAAAAATACACTCATGCGTTAGGTAATATAAAATTAAGACAATGTAAATTTTCGGAGATTAAAAAGAATTTCAGGTAACAAAGTCAAAAATTCAACTCTCTAACAGATGGTACGTAAATAATAATTAAAAAATAAAACCGTAAATAAATATTAATCAACACGTACAACTTCAACATTCAAAGACCATAATTAGGGCCAATATATTACTGTTTTTCTTCCATAATTCGATCATTAGAGCAATCAAATCTGCATTAGCCACTTGAGTATCACTGTCGGTGACAACATCAACCAATTGCATTGGACCAAAGGGATCTTCAATCACCGCCTTTTTGTATATATAATTAAGCTATAAAATCAAGCTGTGATTGATCACAAAAGAAAACTCATTTTACATTCTCTGATCTCATCTTAAAAGATAGCTCATGAAAAATGATGCAAACATCTATATTATCAGAGAAATAAATGAAAATTAAAATTGAGTCTAGCTTTATGTATTTGGTCGAATGCCCCTGTTAATAAATTTTACCATATTTTCAGAAGACTTTATTCATGTGAGACTGATGGTACCATAGTACTTGGAAGGGTGCATGTGACAGAATTAAGAAGCATAACACTATATTTACATTAATAAGGGATAATTAAAATAAAAACTTACTGTTGGAGTAATAACACTCCAAAAGGGTATTCACTTATTCTCTATATCTCTTTTGTTGTCCCACATGAAACTTTTGGGAGTGGCTTGAAGAGTTTATATATCATACTCTTCTTGTACTTGTCGAATAACTTGAAGTCATGTTTTAAGGGGCTTGAGGGGACTTGGGCTGCCACACGAGCGACGGCCTCTCCCCTATTACTGCTTCAGTTATATGATCGTCTCCCGTTTCTATTCCCCCCCCCCCCCTTTTCCTCCCCTAAATTATGGCTATTCAATGACTCTACTACCTCATCAGACCACTATATAAAGGGGTCTTCTACAACTCTAGAATATACATATAGAAACACAGAAAATCTTCTCTACTCTTCTCTTCCTTCTTCTGTTCCTAGGCAACATACTACTATACTCTATAGTTTCTCCCTCGAGTGCACGAGTGAGAAACTCACTGTGTTAAACCTTGGGGAGCTTTTTCGCCTTATCGATTTGCACCTGAGTCGAGCGAATTTAGCCTTCAGGTCAGTGATGTCATCCACAACACAGCTTTCCCTTTGTCACCACAGCAGTCATTTAACCAATTACTCTAACACTTAAATATTTGTCCTTCATACATTATTACACCCCCTTAGTCTATTTGGGGGTTTGACTGATAGATTTATCCTGAAACAGATAAACTACTTAGAAGACCATCTTTTACTGAAAATATCTACTAATTGAAGCTTAACAGGCATATAATGAACAATAGGGTCCCATGAGTCACTTGTTCGCACACAAACTGGTAGCTAACCAACAACAATGTTTTTGCAGCGAACGATCATGATAAACTAGATTGGCAGCTAAATGGGATGCATTGACGACATTGTCACAATACATCTTGGTAGGGTAGAAACAACGACACCAAGATTACGGAGAAGCTTACGAATCCAGATTGCTATAGCAACAACTTGAGCAATAGCTCAATGTTTAACTTCAGTAGAAGACATGGAAACACTGGGTTGCTTGCTGGCTGAGCAACATGAGATGGGATTGGGTTATAGAAAATCACCTAACCCGTAGTAGAGCACCAACTAAGAAGAGGGACGGCATCAGAAGACAGACTTGGCAAGGTTGTCAAGACTCATGGTTGATGGCATGGGAGATCAGTAGAAAAATTGGAATAGAGGGTCAAGATTCAGGAAAATAGTTTACACAATTGAAGATATTTATGTGTAATTTTTTGATTCTGGTTTAATTTGTCACAAGTACTCATAATGTCGGCCAATGTTTAGTGTTAAGTAACCTACTACATGAACTGGCGTTTCAAGTAGCATTTTGGGTTCTAAGCAGTGCTTCTAAAAAGACATTAGCATTAGCTTTTGACATTCAAAAGAAGGGTTTCCTATTTTTTGGTCAAAAAAATACACATTGAAAATTTTATCTTTGAAAATTGTCCATAACTATTTATTTCAATTTTCATTAGTCAGTTAACCCAATAAATAAATTTACCGAACACATTTTCTTCAACCATTCATCAAAATAGTCACTCGCTAACAGCTAAATTAAACGAATATTCGGTACCTAAACAGTTATTTTATACCTGAATAATTAATTTTACCGAACAGAATCTTAAAATTGAGAAAATTATTCATGTATTTAAAAATGTGTTTTTATTTTTATTTTTTTATAAAGTTTTAGCTTTTTCAATAATCTTCTTGTTTGGTTAATGTGGACTTGAAACTAATTAGAAATCTCGCGGGCAGTTTTTAGTCTTGTCACAAATTTATTTGTTTAAGTTAAGGCCCTGTTCTTTTCTTAAGTTATTTTAAATTTACTAACCCCAATCCACTTCAATCTACTTCAACCCACTTTAATCCACCTGAAAAAAAAATACCCACTTCAACACACTTCAACCCACTTCAACCAACTTCAACTTACTTCAATCCACTTCAACCAACTTAAACCCACCCCTTCATAAATTTAACAATTTGTAACCCAAATTATTAAAAATAATTGACAAGTTGTGTCGGCTTCCAACTTCCAGAAAAATACTTACAAAATTGTGAAATTACCATTCAGCCAAAAAATGCACTAAAAATTATAATAACTTAATAAATTAAATTATCACACATTCTCATTATTTTAACCCACTTCAACCCACCACAAAAAAAATATACAAACTTTAACCCAGTTCAACTTACTTCAACCCATCTAAAAAAAACATACCAACTTCAACCCATATCAACCTACCTTAACTCACTTCAACCTTTTACTTACCCTTATTTACCCACGAAAAGAACAGGCCCAACTTGGCCTTGAAATCAGAAATTTCTCATCTTTCACATGTATAATCCAATCAAATTCTACAAAAAATATAGTCCAATCAAATTAGACCTTTCTTTTTTTAATTCATGTGGGTTGAAATCGTTGAAGTTAAAGATATTCCAAAATTGTGTTCAACTTACCACAAAATTCTATGCCTGATCAATCAATTACCTAGATTCTGTTTTTGATATTGTGCTCATATATTCCAGGTGATCAATCTTCCTTATTCGAACTCAAATCTATGATTATGACACATGATTTAGACCTTTATAAAGAGGGCTCTCTTTTCTAACCTTTTGTTGTATTTTTTTTTTATTTTTTTTAGGTATTTTGAATCTAATTTTGTAGTATGCACTTCTTATTTAAAGTCTAAACTTGAACTTTCTCATTATTTTGTTGTATTTTTTTTAGGTATTTGAATCTAATTTTGTATTGTAGTCGATCGAAATACTTTTGGTTCATGAAGGCAAAAACTCTCCTCTTGTATTTTCTTTATTGGCAATATTTTTGGGTATTGGATGTTCTGTTTCATTAGAGTTGAACTACTTTTAGCCCGATAAAGGGTGGAATTTTTCCATCACAGATTTTCTCCATTCACAAGATTTAAATCTGCGACCTTCCTTAAGGGGAACAAGTATCAAACCACTTGAATCAACCTGTGTTGGTTTTATTTGCAATATTTGAATTTTAAGAGTTTTTTTTTTTAAGGCAACAAGTGTGAAACTACTTAAATGTATTTATGTTGAATATCTTGTTGTGGTTGTACAGACCTAAATTAATTAGTAGCATCTTTAACATCTTGTGACCAGTAAGTTAACCACACCTCGGTAATTTATTAAATAATTGTTTAAATAATATCACATAAATCTATATCCTCAATTCATTGGATAATTTACTTTGAAAGTTTAAAAAGAGAGATTTTTTTAATGTATACATTACTAATCATTATCAGAGATTTACTCAAAAAACTTATTATTAGAATTATAACCTTAATTAAGTTATTGCATATTTCAAGTTTTAAACCTCCCTCGACACCAAATAGGGAGGGAAAGGTTGTTCATCATATCAAACGAGCAATGACGGATCTATAAAAAAGCTTTTTTAAAAGCACACATGATTATTGGTTGATTTAATTATTATTCTATATTATCGATCTCTTATAAGTCATATATGTACCATTCTTCTTTTTATTGGAGTAAAATTTATTGTACTTTCGTTTTAAACTAATAAATTAGAACAACCTAAACACATATACACATTACGCGAAATTATTTTAACTTATGAATCAACTAAACTCAATTTGTATGACCATATCGACCTGGTCAATTATAGGATCTTACATTTGACGATTATTTAGATGAGATTTTGGTGGCCAGGGTAAGAAAGTTAATATGATTTGGGAAGATTTCATGGGTCAGCATGAGAAGGGCAATTAACCAACGGAAATTGCTGATTAATTATTAATAAATCTAAGTTTCAAAGCATAGAGAGGTAGTTAAGATTCGCATATGTTTCACAGATTTGATACTTAAAAAAATACAATTTTAAGGTTTGAAAAAATATGTGAGCCGCAAATCTTCAACTCAATTATAGAAGCATAGATTCGCTTACATGCTTGAATTTGATTAGTGTGTCTACCCCAATTCACCTCGAGAGCCAACCAACAGGAAATTACGAAAATCAACTAGAAGTCTGGACCAAGATCAGCATGCGCAGCCTCCCCCTAAAATAAAATATTGGTGTCTTGACCTAATTAATGAATCATTGGATTAGGATATGGATCGAGTTATATTTGAGTCAAATTATGTTTTGAATTAAGTGGCATTTTGGGTCAGTTCGGCTTGGGTCTGGTGAGTTTCGGTTCGGATCGACTGTTTTTTTGTCCAATACGCTGGTCATGCAAAGCAAGCAACTTTGTAGAATTTTGGGTCGGATATGGTTCGATTTGGGTCAATTCGGGTTTCAGGTCCATCGGATGAGCTTATTTCAAATGTCGAGTCAGGTATGGGTCCGGATCATTCGGTTTGGATCTGTATGGAGCTACTAAGGTGCAAGGGGGTCAATTGACCCCCTAACTTTTTGGGAAAAAAATTAAATGTGGGATATTCTGGTGTAAACAAAAATAGATATATATTAATTAGTTCTTAGATACTTTATAAAGGAGTGCATAGCAGATTGGTTGGCCACTTGTTGCTCAATGTAGAAGGTTGTGGGTTTTTGACTCCTCGTGTTGCATTTTGTGTATTTTTTTTAATCTTTTTAAAAGTCTATCGAACGACGATATTAGATACGCACTTCATTTTTAAAACTATTAAAATTTACGTTATGTGTATTATTAATCTTATCCCCTGCTTTGAATCCTGGCTCCGCCCCTAGTTCGGATTTCGGATTTTTACCAAGTCTTGTCATTGTTGGCCTACGAGCCCGTCATAAAATGAAATTCAAATAAATCTATTGTATTAGATTGGTAATGGTTTTGGTATGTCCATACTCTATTGTATTAGGTACGAGTACGACTTCATCAATGGAAAGCACTTGAATAGAGTAGAAAGTAACCATTATTATAACGTTCGTGTAAAATACTAAGTGAAGACTTCATTTATTACTATGATAATGTAAATTGCAAGAACTTCACTTTCAAGAAAGATATACAGTATCTTTAGGCACAATCATGTTCAATTTTCTAACATAGATCTAGACTTAGAGCCTAGCTATGGCCTATGGGTGGCCTTATGGAACTTCATGTATATTCTATGAATATATGTCATTAATTTCATGTAATAGTGGTATTACATGTTATTTTTTAGATGATTTCCCGTTTCTTAGACAAAATCTTTCGTCTCTCATTTTTGAAGTCAATATTTGTAACCGAATTGCCTCCACAATTAGGTTATCTCGAATGATAAAGAGCGGAAAAGTGCAGCTTTAAATCAATAAAAAGTTGGTTTAAATGGCGCATCAGTTGTTCCCCTCTAATTATAGTCTTAAATTTGAATTGACAAAAATCAGTATGAAAACTCTATAGTCTCTACCCCTTATCGATCTATAGAAATGTGCATTTATTAACAAAAGAATACAGATTGAAGAAAATAACAAGTTTATATACATGCTTAAAGACTCTTAAATTATGAATGTGGGGAACCCGATTTTTCATAATTCTTAATAATTTAGGAACATTAATAAATTTGAAAGTTTATTTTTGCATTTTATTTTTAGATCTACTATTGCTCAGCTATAATTTTCATTGTAATTTAATAAAGGAATTGTTATAATTTGCTTTTTTTTTATAAATCATTATCTAAAATAGTCTTGGGTATTTCTTTGTTTTAGCAAAACGTATGTATCCATCTATCTTTTTTTTTACGAAATTGCAAATTCATTCCCCTTATAAGAAGGAGGAGATCTTGGGAAGTTTTAAACCTAATGGTGTTGCTAATTTCCATGAGTTAGGGTTTTGTCTGATCCCGTAATAGTCAACCATGGGATACGTTTGGATTACAAATTAAAGAAAAGTAACACGAAGAGGTTTTTTTTTTTTTTTTTTGGTTCCATATACATCAGATAATTGTATGAAACCTAGTCAAAGACAACAACTACTCTTTCTCTCCCTTACTTAAAATCCTCTCTTTTTTTTCAATTTTCTTCAAATTTAAAATAATACCCTAAAAATTGAGTTGGAGTCTAGTCACGGTACTAAAGGTCCAATGCAAAGTTGTGCATCTCCTTTTTATGCTAAATAAATTAATTAATGATATTTGTATCACGTATCAAAATGCGATAAATGGTTAACTACATTCTCAAATAACACGTCGTTACAGATAATGTTAAATTCTCATGAAGTTGTGCATGCATGCAATCTTAGTAAGGTCAATAGTGTTAACAATTTGAACGCGTTTAGCAATCAGCTATTGGTTATTAGCTGTTAATTACTGTTAACTGCTTCTGTTTGTTGTTAGCTGTTAACTGTTTGAATTGATTTTTGTATTATCTGTTTGAATCGATTTTTGTACTAGCTATTGAATCAACTGTTTTTATAAAAAAAAATGTATGGTAAACTTAGCTATTTCTAAAAATGTTGTTTGTTAAAATTTAACTTATGCCCTTTCTCTGCATCACTTTTTAGTTGAACGTGATTTTTTATTTATTGGCCATTTTATTTTCTTTTCAAAAAGAATTAAATTTATTTCATATGTAAAAATTAATTCAATGCTTGGAACCTTATTTTCATCCTAATTCTACGCATTTTATATTCATTATTTATCTTATTTCTTTTCAATTTATATGTATTCGCGTGATGCCTACGTCTTACAACCTTATTTTATTATTCATTTAAGGATTTTTTTGTTGTGAATTGAAATTTATATGATTTTTAATCTAATTTAATCTTTTGAAGATCTTTTTCTTTGTTTTTTACAAATTAAAATTTGTTTGAATTTCAAACAATTTGATCTTTATTAAATTATATTCAAATAAACATAATATCAAACGTCTCTTCTGACTTTTTTTGGTTTAACCAATGTCTCTACTAACTTGCATCAATCCAAAGCTACTCATGGCATGCCTTGTAATTTTACAGGACTAGAATTATGATTTTTGATTTCACTAATGACACGTCTTGTAATTTTAATAAAGTATAGAGCATTTTTTGTCATTTAAACAAACAATCATTTTAAAAAAATCCATATTATTCTTCAATTTATTAGTTAAAATTAAGTCCAAATGGTAACTCTAATTGAAAGGGCATATGCACATTTACTATCATAAATTATCAAATATATTTAAAGTCCATATTTTTTTTTGCCCTTTCAGGAAAGTCAAAACTTGTTTGAGGGGTACATTGGAGGGGGGCCGCCCGGCCGGCCAGGGGGCTAATCGACTAATCGTCTTGATTAGCAGCCAAATTAAGCCACCCTTTCGGGTTATTAATCTTAAACAAGCATTTTTCTTTACTTGATTACTTGAAGTCGGCCACATATCTTAATTTAATCTCTTGATTAAATTTTACTAATTACCTAACTAATTAATTTCTTTAGTTTAGATATGCTTGTAAGTCATTACTTGACAATTAATCTAGTCACGGTACTACAGGTCCCATGCAAAGTTGTGCATCTCCTTTTTATGCTAAATTAATCCATGATGTTTATATCATATATCAAAACCCGATAAAAGGTTTATCACATTCTCAAATAAGATGTCGTTACAAGTAATGTTAAATTGTCATGAAGTTGTGCATAAATGCAATCTTAGTAAGGTCATCAATGTTAATAATTTGACTGCGTTTAGCTATAAGCTGTTAGCTGTTAACTGTTTCTATTAGCTATTAGCTGTTTGAATTGGTTTTTGCATTAGCTGTTTGAATTAGTTGTTGCATTAGCTATTTGAATTAGATATTCGGTAAAATTCGCTGATTCTAAAAAGATTGTTTGTCAAATTTTAACTTATGTCATTTCTCTACATTACTTTTTAGTACTTGATCATGATTTTTTACGTATTGGCCATTTTATTTTATTTTCAAAAAATAATTAAATTTACGTCATATATAAAAATGAATTCAATGCTTGGAACCTTAATTATTTTCATGCTAATTCTACATATTTTATAGTCATTGTTTATTTTATTTCTTTTCAATTTATATGTATTCATGTGATACCTACGTCTTCCAACCTTATGTTATTATTCATTTAAGGATTTTTTTTGTTGGGAATTGAAATTTATATGATTTTTTAATCTAATTTAATCCTTTCAAGTTCTTTTTCTGTGTTTTTTACAAATTAAAATTTGTTTGAATTTCAAATAATTTGATCTTCATTAAATTATATTCAAACAAACATAATATCAAATGTCTCTACTAACTCGCATCAACCCAAAGCTACTCATGACATATCTTATAATTTTAACAAAGTATACGACATTTTTTATCACTTAAACAGTCATTTACAAAAAGCCACTCATCTTAACTTTTTGTAAATTGTCTTTTTGAGCTAAACCAGCTATTACAAAAAGTTGTTTACAAAGCATCAAATTGGTCTTTTTTATCAGATCAAAACAGCCAAAAACCTCCAAAAAATCAATTTGTATCAAAAATCCAATCAAAAAGCTAACAACCAAACACCCCTTTATATAAAATGGTTGGATATTCATATTCACTTAGCCAGTTAGTGCTATAACTTCATGAAAGATGAACTCAGTTGACATCATACTTCATACTTGAAAAGTTAGGCAAATGAATTCCTATTGTATATTTAATAAAATTCTATATCAAAAGTGGTGCTACAAACTATTTTGGGGGTACATTAGAGGGGGGGGGGGGGGCCGCCGCCCAGGGGGCTAATCGTCTTGATTAGCACTCAAATTAAGCCACCCTTTCGGGTTATTAATCTTAAACAAGCATTTTTCTTTACTTGATTAGTTGAAGTCGGCCACATGATTAAATTTACTAATTACTTAATTAATTAATTTCTTTAGTTTAGATATGCTTGTAGTTGTAAGTCATTCATTACCTCCCAATTAATTTCTTTTTGTTTTCCAACTCCAGGTAGTAGTGTTGTTTTGCACGGCTTGATCAGCTAATTAAATAATTAATTACCAAATCGGGATTATATTAATGTTTTACTTTTTTACTTAATTTTGGTATTTTCTTTTTGAATATTCAAGGGGTTGACATTCCCAATGGTTGACATTTGAATGTAATAAAATTATTTTTTTTAAAAAAGGATTATTTGACGAAGCTTATTTGCTTAGCTTGACCGGCCAGGTTTAATGAATTAAAATTCTAGGAAATTTAAAAATCTGAGAAATAAAACATGAGCACCATATATATATTTGCAGGCTTTTTTTGGATGACTTTTTAAACATATTTTTTTTTATTTTTAACGAAAAAAAAAGAATTTCTAGTACCAAAAAAAAAACAAATATTAGAAATGGCCAGGCAGGCTGACTTTTGAAATTTGAAAATTTGAGTTACTTAATTATAGGATAATTGTTTGACTTTTTAAACATATTTTTTTTTATTTTGAAGGGAAAAAAAAGAATTTCTAGTACAAAAAAAAAACAAATATTAGAAATGGCCAGGCAGGCTGACTTTTGGAATTAGAAATTTTGAGTTACTTAATTATAGGATAATTGTTTGACTTGAAATTTTAAATTATTTAATTATAGGATAATTGTTTGACTTGTCAGTATTGGTCAAGTTTGTGGCGGCCATTTTGAGTGATATTCAGATCATAGTACGTGCTTTCAGGTTTGGGTTACATGAAACATCGCAGTCATTAAGTTATTATTTCAGAAGAATGTATGTTTTTCTATTTTTTAATTTACCTTTTATTTTATTTATTATATTTTATTTTTGGTTCTTATAGGCAGGCCATATGCTCCATGTAGTTTACATAGCTGTTATGAATACGAATGTCGATATTTTAAGAGATTAATTAATATGGCATACAATTAATAAGCTCATATTAATAAAAATGATAAATATAACTATTTTTTAGTTTCTAATTATCTTATTTTTAAGTAGTGTTTGGTTGGAAGGAAAATAGTTTTTCTGAAAAATCATTTTTTGTGAAAAATGGTTTTCTAAGGAAAATTGATTTTCATGTCACATTTTTCATTGTTTGGTACAAAATAAATTATTTTTCACGAAAAAGAAGAAAACATCAACTGAATTGTTTAAATGTCGAAAATATTGACTAAAGAGTCATGGTAGAGATAAATGTTGATCAAACGAATGAATTTTGAGCTTAAAATTCATAATGTAATTTTTTTCAATACTTTCTTTCGGATAATCAAGTTTCGATCTAAAGCATTGAAAATATTTTAGTGACAAAAAAATCAACTAAATTGTTCAAGTGGCGAAAAATGTTGATTGAATTGTTGTGGTGGATAAAAATGTTGATCAAATGAAGGAATATCATGTTCAAGATTTGGATTTGAGCATATTTTAATCCTTCATATGCGATGATCAAGTTTCGATCCAAACTATTAAAATTGTTCTAGTGGCTAAAAATATTCATTGCACTGTTTAATGGACGAAAAATATCAATTAATTGTCATTGTGGAAAAAAATATTGACCAAATGAAAGAATATCGTGTTCAAAATCTGAATTTGAGCCTATTTTAATATTTTCTATCTGATGATCACGTTCCAATCCTAACTGTTGAAATTGTTTTAGTGATAAGTCGACTGAATTGTTTTAATGGCAAAAAATGTCGATTAAGTTGTCATGATAGAGATAAATGTTGATTAAATGAAAGAAATTTGAGTTGAAGATTTAGATTTGAGTTTATTTTAATCTTTTTCATAGAATGGTCAAGTTTTGGATCTAAATTGTTGAAATTGAATTTTGCACCAAAATTTCAGTTGACTGTATCATTAAAGAGTTGAAGGAGGAAAATCAACTTCACATCTTCTTAAAAAGGAAATCATTTTCTTCAATTGGGGAAAAAATCATTTTCCTTGGAAAATAGTTTTCTATCTTTTATTGTGGCAAACAACGGAAAATTGGAAAACATCCCCCCAACCAAACACTACCTTAATTAATAGATAGTTTTTCAAAAATTTTATGTAATAAATGGTAGAACGATGGTGTTTAATCGATCTAATACGAAAAATAATTGGTGATACTGACTGTGATTTTAAGCACCAAAACAAACTTGTTTTGGTTAATATACGACATCAAATCGATCCACTTATTACTGAAGCTCCATATCAAACAAAAGATTTTAAACAATTCCTTAATGAAAAGTCTATGAAACTTTTTCGAATTAACTTTGTGAATTCAATCGATATATCTCTGTGTTGTATTTAGATATGTATTTGATCATAACTCATTTAAATTATTTTTAGTGTAATTTAATTCGCCCAATAGTATGACAACGCCTATCCATTGATTTTTTTGTGCGATGTATAAGAGACCCATAGATCGGTATGGGTGGATTCAAACTCATGTTCTTAACAACATTTTCACCCACTGGTTTGAACTTTTGAATAAATGAACTTGTGCCAATTAATTCTGGCTTTTTTTGGGGGGGGGGGGGGGGGGGGGGGGAACTCGATGTGGGATTGCGAATATGAGGTGAGGCTTATTCAAACAGTTAGCCCACTACAGCTGGTGGCCCACTTACAATTTTCATAAGAAGATCTGACACTGATCAGCACATCATGGGCCAAGCCCATGTAAAACAAATTAAACCAACGCCCAATGTCGTTTCACTTTAATCACCCAGACATATACTTGTAACATTTGTTGGTTAACTGTTCTATTGCAAAGATTTGTTTCTGTCTTTCTGAAACCATTACTTATATTATCCCAAAAGTCTGCTACATTTGATAAAACGGATCTGAAATTCGAAACTTTAACAGAACGATCTGAACTCATACTTGACCTAACATGCAAAACAGGCTCATTCAGAAGTGAATTCGAAATCTAAACTAATACGAATCAAATAATATCCAACATAGGCGGAGCTATTAAGGTACAAGGGGTGTCAATTGACACTAGGGCTGAGCAAAAAAACCGGGTACCCGGACCCAGACCCGGAACCGGTTTGGACCCGGCGGGTCCGGATCCGGACCCAGTCCAACCGGGACAGGGACCGGTTCCAAAATTTAGGATCCGGTGGCAACCGGTTCCAGGTCTGGTTCTTGAAAGTTTGGAACCGGTACCGGTCCCGGTACCCGGTTATCCGGTCTAATTACCCAATGATCTTTTGCATGCATAGTTATTAGTTAATGTTGGAGCCTTTTTCTTGCTTTTTTGTGATGTTTGCTTAGAAATAGAAGTACTAACGTCTTTAGTGTTTAGTAGTTGGTGGTGTATTTAATGGCTTAAATTTTGATAAAAGTTAATTTTAAAAAAAAAATAAAAAGTCAAAAAAGGGCACCGGGTACCCGGTTACGGAACCGGTCCCGACCGGTTCTGGGACCGGGTCCAGAAATTTTGGAACCGGTTCAACCGGGACCGGGACCGGTTCCAAAATTATTGGACCCGGTCCAACCGGGACCGGGACCGGTTCCAAGAAATTGGACCGGGTACCCGGTCTTACTCACCCCTAATTGACACCTCAACTTTTTTGGGGGGAAAAAAATAAATATAGGATATCTTGGCAAAAAAAACATTGTATATATATTAATTAATTTCCATAAGTTTCACAGAGAGATGGCTAGCAGAGTGGTTGGGTCGCTTATGTGCTTTGTCCATGTATTTGAGGTCGCGTGTTCGACTTTAAACCCTTTAACTTATATCCACGCTCGTCGCTCTCGCACACATGCTTCTTTCTCTCTCTCAATTCTACCCATACACCAGACCCGATGCCCAGACTTCGGAACACTTCTCTAGCTCTCTCACTCTCTCTTTCTCTGCTTAGTTGTACTCGCCACCTTCCCCAGTTCTGCCACCACTAGTGGCCCATAGGACAGTCACCACGGCCCGCTAACTGCCCCTGTGCAGTCTGCTCGCCTCTAGCCTCCTCCTCCTCTAGTCACCTAATTCCAAATTTAAGGTAAATCCGAAAATCTCCAATTTTTGTTTTTAATTTTGTTATTTTTGTAAATAATTATGTTTACTTTACTAATTTTAGTCAGATTCATGTTAAATAATTGATTAACTTAATGATTTACTCTTGATTCATGAATTAAAAATGAAGATTTTTATCTAATTGTCTTTTTCGTTGAAGATTTAAGGTTGAACTAATTTGGTTTGTTATTGCTTGCTTGTTATGTTTAATTTACTAATTTTTATTGAATTTGTGTTAAATAAGTGGTTAATTTAGAGATTTACTTATCAATTAATAAATTAGCGTTTTGCCTTTCTTGATTGAGGTTTAAGAAGTCTGTCGAATGACGATATCATAATTTACTTTGAAAACAGAAGATCTCATCAAGAATAACTTTCTTGAATGTATTAGTTGTGCACTTCATTTTCAGAACTGTTAAAGTTTATGTTATGTGTATTATTAATATCGACACTATTTGCTTCAAATCTTCACCCCTAATATCCGACCCCAAAATTTCCTGCAAATTGGAGTTGACATTGGTTGACTTGAAGTTAACCCGAACTGAAATTCATCTTACTCAAACCGAACTAATCCGAAATATTGCTTGACTCGAAATGTGACCCGATTCAAACTTAACTCCACCCATATCTAAACTATATGAGTTGTTTGTCAATCTAAAATTTTCCAGTTAGTGTGAGAAGATTTATCTTTAATTAGCACACTATGCTTTGTAACTACTACTACATTATTTTATTTTGCTTTTTTGGACACGTGTTGTAGTAGGTGGCCATAGTCATGCAAGAAACATTGATAGTAGTTTTTTTTTTAAAATTAAAAAAAACTATTTTTGGTACTTTGCGGAAACAAAAGTTACCATTTTGAGAAGAGGATCTATTGTATTTGGTAAGGCAATCGACTTGGATAGATGCAAGAGGTTAATAAATAGTAAATGAATTAACAGCCTCCACCCTACAAAAATGTCCAGTTTGATCAATTTTGACCACTAATTTTTGTTGAAATATTCTGGTAAAAAATTACAAAAATATATTTTAATGAAAAATTTTTGTAAAATAAATCTAATGGTAATAATTTTATGTTAGAAACCAACAGTGTTTTTAAGAAATTAATAGTCAAAATTTGTCAAATTGGATATTCTTTTCAGGACAAAGAGAGCATTATAGTTAAATTTATTCTACTATTATACGTACATTTACGTGATCAGCAAAGACGATGAAGAGCTCATACATGACCTATTATTCATACGTTGTCAAGTATTTCATGAGAAATATTGTTCGAGTATGTATACTCAATAGTATGCATATATATACAAAACTAATTTAATAACTAAAATACATGAAGCAATTTTTGGCCCATATATCAGGGGTACCTAGTGGACCTTAACAGGTCGGAGAAGGGGAATATCAAAACTCAGACTAAAGCCTGGGCACACAAACCTCACACACACAATTACAAGACTAATTTAATAACTAAAATACAGGAAGCATTCAAGTAAATAAAATGAAAAAATGAGGAATAGCCTCCCTCCATTCTTTTGTCTACAACAGGTTGAGGACGATGGACAACGTGAGTGATAATACGACCCCGCCCAGTAAGATGAAGCCCACCAGTCTAGTTCGTCCCACATCTTCTGGTTCGTGCATGTCCCATCATTAGCGCAGTATTTAATATTTAGTTATTATTAGCCAAAAAAAAGGTTTATCCACTTCTACAAATAAATCAACTAACACGAATTGGTTCAAGTGATTTATCACTTGTTTTTCTTAAATAAAGTTTCGAGTTCGAGTTTTATGAATGAAAAAAAATCTATAATGAGAGAGTTCTACCCCTTATTAGGCCAACATTAACTCAATTTTAGTAATGTGGAGGATCCAAGACTCATCCAAAAAGTTTCCCAAAAAAAAGCATAAAATTTTTGTGAATAATTTAAAATTTATTATTTCTTTTGTTTTCTTTCTCATTTTTACTAGAGTTGTGAAAAGTTGACCCGACACGACTGCTGACCCGAACCTGACATGAAGTTAAGTGGGTTTGGATATAAAGTTTGAACTCGTTTAGTTAAATGGGTTGACACAGTAAATTTGTTTAATTAATTGAGTTAGGATCAAGTTGCGAATCTCAACATGAAAAAACATCTATTTGACTTGTTTAATTAAACGGATTAAATAGGTCAACCCATGTACTGTTTATTTACAATTTATCATTTATATTTTTGTGGGAATTAGGCTTTAGAAAATTAGGTTTTGTGGTCTCTTTTATGGACTTGCTGGTTATATTAATAAGAATTTTAGACAATTTGAACTTCATTTGCTATTGTTTAAGATTTGACTTGGACATGGTTTATAACTTAGTTAGTTGGTTCTTATGTGAACGTTCTAGGCTGTAAAGTTATGTTGTTGCTGATTGTTTTGTTGGAATATGCTCTGAATACGCTGGAGTCTGTAAGTTAGCTGCTATTTTGGTGTATTTTTGAAAGCAGTTATACCTTAAAAGGTTGGAAAATATGCAATTTGTTTGGTAAATTATCTTTCGGTTGAAATTTGTATTGCAATTAAATAGGTTGGTGGGTAAAATGGGTAACCCGAACCTAACCCCTTTTACCTATTTAGTTAAAACGGATTAGGTTCGGGTCAACATGTTTAAATGTTAAGCGGTTTGGGTTGAACTTGGGTTGGGTTCAGGTTCGGAAATTTTCAACCCGTTTAAATTCGACACGAAGACGAACCCGACCCGATCCGACAAATTACCTAGCTTTACCATGTCTTCTAACTCCCTTAAAAATTTCATTTTCTATCGTTTCTTTCCATTCATTTCCATTCTTTACTATAGTATGGACCCGTGCTTTGCATGGTGCATATTACAGTACATATATATATATAGTCAGAATAATCGATGAATGTTCATTGTATACAAAGTTAATATTGTAATTTAGAAAATGATACTTAAATTTATTGAAAAATATGAATAGATAGCACTTTTATGTATAACCATTGAAACTCAATAATTAAAACAATGTATGGCTATCAAGTACGCGATATAAAGTATGACAAAGATTGTAGGTAATCAAAATGAAACTAAAAATCATGTTAACTGATATGATAATTCGTTAATTTGTTGTGGCAATGACGAAAAATTCACATTATCTTCTTCTACCTACATTAAAAATTAAGTTCTTAGTAATAATTTGATCAGCAATGATATAATGAAGATTACAATTATATCTTGTATACCTGGTGTACCTAACATCAGTGTTTCGTAAGCAATACACCTCCTCCTTCCAGCTCACTGGCATAATAAGAGTGATAGACAATTCTACTTCATGGCATTGTCGATGCTCCATAACAAATACCCATTGTTTATCTATACAATAATTTATAATCGCATATACTGATAGATGACCATACGGGTGTAGAGAATGTTATAATGAGATAGCAATCAAAAAATAAAGTGTCCAAAACGTGATTGGCACAGCTTCAGTCTGACCTAGATTCGAGTTTTCGGTGTTGGTCGTTCTTTGAATAACTGAATTCACTATTCGGTTCATATATGCATTCAGATCCAGATTTTCATTATAGGCCAGAGTTGAATGGAGTTGGAGGTGAAGAGATTGAGCTTAATTTCTCTCCTATTTGTTAAGTTCTCTGTTTGTATTTTGGGTATTCAAGTTTGATTTTGCTTTGCATAATTTGCCCATAATTAAAGTTAACGGTGATAGATATAGAGTAAGCTTCTTCCTAATATTGATCTTTCAGTGTAGCGTGTTGAAATAATTGGTTATTAATTAACTAAACCTTGACAATTTAATTCAATTGTATCACATTTAGTTTTATAGCGATCTAATTTCATAACACATCCCTAAAGATCGACACCCGTACTTGCTACAACGATCAACCATATACTTGCGAAATTCATAACATAAATATACAACTGGAAATGTATAATCAATAGTACCTAACAATGAATAAATTAGATGATTTTTTTAGACTATCATAATTTTCAAATTATTATAGAGAAATTAAGATATTATAATTGCGATCGAAAATATTTGCTAAACTTATTGTAGTATATTTTGATATATTAGAAGTTTTAGTTGATAGTTTCTCATAATTTGCTCCTGTCAATAATTACTTCTTCTTAAAAAGTTATTAATTATTTTATTTAAAAAACTCAAAATATTGTATATGACATGGTTGCTATATGAAATATTGTAATATTTTATAAATAATTATTACCAATAAAAACCTATAATTTCTGTCACTTACTATATGGGTATAGAAATACTTGTTACAAATTAAAAAAAAAATAAAAAACTTCATCAACCTCTTAAAAGGAACATTTTTCGACCCTTAATTAATTGTCATTAATTGTGCAAATTTTTGTCCATAAAAAAAAATAGTGATTTTATGAACTTTAACTCATGACCAAGAAATATAAGAAGAAAAACACCTTATCCTGCATTAAGAACGTTTGGAAAGAAAATTCTTTCGTCCATGTCTAGCTCTTCTATTAATTCATATATCTTTTATTTAATCTAATAATAATATGCAAAGTGACTAATTTTGGGTTTACCATTAAAATAAGAAAAGTGAAACTTTAATACTTTATTCCTTCCTTGGATCACTAAAATATTAATATTATCCATAAACTTCAGTACACATATATTTTCAGTGATTTAGAAAAAGTTATTAAAGTATATTTTGTTTTTAGGTAGTTATAGATTCCACCACAAAAAAAAGTCAAGAAATAATATACCTTTAATTATGATGGTAATTATTTTTATTGAAATTTTGATGGTTGTGATTATATAATCAAATAACCTAATGATATTATAATGATAATTATTTTTATTGATTTAGGAAAGGATATCAATGTATATTTTATTTTTAGGTAGTTAAGAGATTTTGTTGCCCAAAAAAAAAATCAAGATATTATATATTTTTAATTATGACGGTAATTATTTTATTGACAATCCGACGGTTGTGATTATATAATCAAATAATCTAACGGTTCAAAATCTCAAATTCATGAGAAAATTCGAAAAAGCCACGTCATCACAACATTGCTTTTATATATAGTATAGATTTCTTTCCATCCTATTCACTCTTTCTCAAAAAAAAAAAAAAAAATCATTTCTTCTCATTTTTTCCCATTCAATATCAAGAGACATACCATTCCTTCCTATTTCTTCCTAATCCTGCTTATTACTTTTTATTTTCCACTCATTCTTCCCTAACAAAAGAACAAGCCAAATTGGTTAATGTAATTGGGTATTTATTTTTTGAAGTCAAGGTCTATATTTACACATGGTAATACTTTATAATGGAGAGTTACACTCCTTATGAGTCACTGATAACCCGCATCTAAAGGGATCACAAATCTTCTCTCAAAAAATGAAAAAAAATCATTTAATCAACAACAACAATAACAACACCTCTCAGCGTGGGTCCCGCTTCTGCGGGGTATGAGGAGATCCCGCGGTAGGCAATCTTACCTCTACCGGCATTCATACTCGTAGAGAGGTTGATTCCAAGAGACAAAAAAAATAAAAAAATCCTTTAATCAAATTGTTTTCAAAATATGGTGTCAGAAAGATTTTTAAATAAAATATTTTAAAGTTCATATTTCAATAGCCTCTATATTACAAATATATCTCAAATGACTAAGGGCATACAAACTCTCTAGAGATGTGTGTCTTGTGCAACTTTTGTGTAGAAAATGATTTGTGTAATGCATTGATACTCCTAAAATTACCAGTTCAGATTGGTCTAAATAGTTTGACACTTGTTCTCCTTAAGTAGGGTCTTGAGTTTGAGTCTTATTAATAAAGAAAATCTGTAATGGGAGAACGCTACTCCTTTTTGGGTCAATAGTAACTCGATTTTAATGAAATGGAGGATCCAGAATCAAAAATTGATACTACTAAAAAAATTGACAATGTAATCCAAATTAAAATTTTTAAAAAGCATATATTAGTATCTAAAATTTTTGAATATGCTATTACAATGACATAAGGTCAAGAAATTACTTTACATCAGGAGGTGGAGTGCCTTTGGGGGACTGCGTTATGTCGACTTCAAAAGGCCAAAAATATCTCTTTGGCTTCTCACTTCTTGCTACGCTCCACTCATATAACCTTCTTTCTTCTACTGAAGACAAAATGGCGTATGATTCCTGCATTTTTCTTTAAAAATAAATCCAAGACTAATAATGTTAGAAAAATATTAGAGCAACAACAATAGCGGAAGCGATAGGATGAGTTAGAGATTCAGAAATTCAAGTAGAATAACAGAAACAAAAATAAGAAGACAAGAAATTTAACGTGGAAAACCCAATGCGGGGAAAACCACGGACGGCGACAGCACCAAAACAATCCACTATGAGTAGGAAGAATACAACACGATTACAATCACCACAGTGATTTGATCTAAGAGCAAATTTACAACCTCTCTCTCTTGTAATCTCTCACAAAATACTTTTACCTCTCAATGTGTTTATGAATACTGGAGTGATCAAGTTAATTTTAGATCCCAGGTGTGTCCCCTTTATACAGGGGCGTGAAGGCTAGGATGAGGCAACCCTAACCACCACGGTATCTTGGTCACCAAACCTCATCTTTCCAAAAAGAAAAAAATCTTCAACCCAAAATATGAAAATAATATAATTTTCATAATATAGAAGATCTCAATATGATCTTAGATTCCAAGTAACCAAAAAAAGGGATTTGGGTCATAAACCCAACAATCTCCACCTTGGACCAAAATCCAACACCATCCCTCGATCACCGTCATCGCACCCCGAAGGGTGATGCCCCCCAAAAGGGGCAATGCTCTGAAGGGCGCTTAGTTTCTGTGGATCCCTGCTAAGTCAAAGTAATGCTCGAACTTAGACAATGATAGAGGCTTGGTTAACATATCTACATGATTTTCTAACTTGTGAACCTTCTTCACTGTTACTTCTCCTGCAGCAACTGTGTCTCTGATGTAGTGATATTTCACACTAATATGCTTTGTCTTCGAGTGATAGGCATCGTTTTTAGTCAGGTGGATGGCACTCTGACTATCAGAAAATACCACAGTAGTAGCTTGTGGGACTTCGAGCTCGATCACAAGGCCCCTCAACCAGGTAGCCTCCTTCACCCCTTCAGTAGTAGCAATGTATTCAACTTCTGTGGTAGATAAGGCTGCAATAGACTGCAACGATGTTTTCCAAGAGATAGCACCTGCACACATGGTGAAGATATACCCAGGTATGGACCTCCTCCTATCCAAATCACTAGCATAATCAAAATCAACAAAGCCTGCAACATCGGATGTAACAACTTTGTTTCTATCAAACACCAACCCCTTCTCTATAGTACCCTTCACATATCGAAAGATCCATTTCACAGCTTCCCAACGATCCTTCCCAGGATTGTGCATATATCTGCTTACCACACTTACAACATGTGATAAGTCAGGTCTGGTGCAAACCATAGCGTACATTAAACTACCAACAACACTAGAATAAGGTACATTGGACATTCTTCTGATGTCTTCCTTTGTTTGCGGGCAGCATTCCGCAGACAATCTGAAGTGTGCAGCTAGTGGAGTAGAAACTGTCTTGCAGTTGTCCATGTTGAATTTACATAGTACTTTCTCAATGTACCTTTCTTGAGACAAGTACAGTTTACCTGCTTTCCGATCCCTGTGGATCTCCATGCCCAGTATTTTCTTTGCTGCACCCAGGTCTTTCATCTCAAACTCCTTACTGAGTTGAGATTTCAACATGCCAATTAAGATCTTATCCTTAGAAGCGACTAACATATCATCGACATACAATAGTAGGTAAATAAATGTACCATCAGAATACTGTCTAAAATACACACAATTGTCATATCTACTGCGTGTATACCCTTTATCGATCGTAAACGTGTCAACACATTTATACCACTGCCTAGGAGCTTGCTTGAGTCCATACAAGGACTTTTTCAACTTACACACCAATTGTTCATTCCCAAGAACAGCAAACCCTTCAGGTTGCCTCATGTAAATTTCTTCTTCCAGCTCTCCATGCAGGAATGCTATTTTCACATCAAGCTGCTCCAACTCCAAGTCAAATAACGTAACCAAGGCAAGAGGCACTCGAATAAAAGTATGTTTAATAACTAGGGAGAAAACCTCATTGTAATCAATACCTTCCCTTTGGTTGCAACCACGAACAACCAACCGTGCCTTCCATCTTGCATCTTCAACTCCAGAAATTTCTTCTTTCTTCTTGTAGATCCATTTGGCAATTAAGGCTCATCGACTTTTAGGCAGTTCACATAGTTCCCAGGTTCGGTTCTTTTGCAGACTCTCCATCTCATCTTGCATAGCTAGGATCCAGCTAGGTGAACTTGGGCAAGTGATTGCTTCAGTATAGTTTGAAGGTTCAACACCTTCAGGCACTTCCTCTACAACTGAAAGTGCGTATGCTATCAGTCCCTCATCATCGTTGTAACGAGCAGGTCTCCTGATTTCCATTCGAGGACGATCACGAGCTATAGAATGGGCAACCTCCTCCTGAGGTTGATTGGAACTGATGGTTCCAGGTTCAGTAACCTGGGTCTCCCTATTGGACTGATTAGCAACTCCACCTTGAGCTGTAACGGTCTCCATCTCTAGCTCCACGCTGATATCTTCCTGATCACCTGCACCAGTGGAAGAAACAACAGACTCCTCTCCAGGAGATAACATAGCAGTCTCATTGAAAGTTACATCCCTACTCTGAATGACTTTTTTAGACTCAGGACACCACATGCCGTATCCTTTAGACTCAGATGCATATCTAAGGAACATACATTTGACAACCCTAGGGGCTAATTTCCCATTATTCACATGGGCATACACAGGACATCCAAATATTCTTAAACTAGAATAATCAATAGGATTACTTGACTATACTTCTTCTGGAATTTGGAAGTCAATGGAGGTATATGGTGAACGATTCACCAAGTAGCAGGCTGTAGAAATAGCCTCTGCCCAAAAAGCTTTGCGATCCCAAACCCCGGCATTTGAAAGCATACATCGAGCTTTCTCCAGTAGCGTCCTGTTGATTCGTTCTGCAACCCCATTTTGCTGTGGTTTGCCAACCAAAGTCTTGTGTCTAGCTATGCCGTTTATCGTGCAGAACTCTTCAAACTCTGACTCAACAAACTCAAGACCATTGTCAGTCCTAAGTTTCTTGATCTTTCTCCCAGTCTGGTTCTCAACCAGAGCCTTGAACTTCTTGAACATGGAGAATGTCTCATTTTTCTGTCTCAAAAACTAAACCCAAACCTTGCGTGAGAAATCATCAACAAAAGTTAACATGTAACGCTTACCTCCATAAGAAGGAACCCTTGAAGGACCCCACATGTCAGAATGAATGTAGTCGAGGATCCCCTGAGTACGGTGTTTTGCTTTTGAGAAACTCACCCTCTTTTGTTTACCAAAAACGCAGTGATCACAAAAATTGAGCTTACCCGTATTGGTGTTACCAAGACAACCTTTCTTACCCAGAATAGTCATCCCTTTCTCACTCATATGGCCCAACCTCATGTGCCATAACTTTGTGTCATCTGCTGTAGCAACTGCAGCTACGCCTGTAACTGTAGTTCCTTGTAGAATGTAGAGACTGCCTTGCCTCAATCCCTTCATTATCATCATGGCTCCCTTAGTTACCTTTAGGACACCATTTTTCATAGAAATCCTGCAACCATTAGTCTTAAGAGTACCCAAGGATATTAAACAACGAGTCATGTCAGGTATGTGGCGTACTTTAGACAATGTTCTTATTGTCCCATCATGGGTTTTAATATGCACCGTACCTATTCCTGCAACTTTGCATTCAGCATTGTTGCCCGTAAGTACCACCCCAGTGTCAACTGTCTCATAGGTGACGAACCGGTCCTTATGAGGGCACATGTAAAAAGTACAACCAGAATCTAAAATCCAATCAATATCCATTCCCCTTTCGAAGGTGGAAGCTAAAAAAGTAGCAAGTAACACATCACCATCAGATTCTGACTCTACTACACAATCAGCTGTAGCAGTTTTCTCCTTTTCCTCATTCCCATTCCTTTTCTTTAATTTCCAGCAATTAGCCTAGATATGACCCAATTTGTTGCAGTAGTGGCAGGTTTTGTTAGAGTGAGGATTCCTTGACTTAGAACGGTTCTTTTTCTTATTACCGTTCCCCCTTTTCTCAGTGGTTCTACCCCTGACAACTATCACTCAGCCGGATCAGCATGGATGTCATGGTCAGATTTTTCTTTAGACAGCAAGTTAAACTTGACATCCTCAAATGATATAGTAACCGAGTTACTATATAACATAATTTTCTTAAAGTGTTTATAGGAAGGGGGTAGAGACACAACAAGTAGAATAACATTATCTTCATCCTCAATTTTAACATCCAAACTCTCCAAATCTATCGGAATAGAATTAAATTCATTAAGTGTTTTTGGACAGGAATACCTTCAGCCATACGAAAGGTGTACAACCTTTCCTTCAACCGGATCTTGTTGGCTAGACTCTTCGTCATGTAGAGTTCTTCTAGCCGAGTCCAAATATCAATAGCAGTTACCTTGTCAGGTACCTCTCGGAGAACGTGAGGTGCCAAGCACAGTTGTATGGCTGAAACCGCTTTCAGCTCCAGTTCCTCCCATTCGTCATTCGTCAGCGACCCACGTCTCTTTTTTACAGCTTCAGCCCACTGTTCTTCTGTCAACTTTTCAGGTTTAACATGAGGTCCTTTCAGAACCTTCCACAACCCGTGCTGGATGAGAACCGCTCTCATCTGCACCTTCCAGAGATTAAAGCTAATCTCCCTATCGAATTTCTAAATGTCTACCTTCATGATACAAGACATCCTATAATCAAAGCTCTGATATCACTTGTTAGAAAAATATTAGAGCAACAACAATAGCGGAAGCGATAGGATGAGTTAGAGATTCAGAAATTCAAGTTGAATAACAAAAACAGAAATAAGAAGACAAGAAATTTAACAGGGAAAACCCAATGCGGGAAAAACCACGGACGGCGACAACACCAAAACAATCCACTGTGAGTAGGAAGAATACAACACGATTACAATCACTACAGTGATTTGATTTAAGAGCAGATTTACAACCTCTTTCTCTTATAATCTCTCACAAAGTACTTCTACCTCTCAATTTGTTTATGAATACTGGAGTGATCAAGTTAATTTTAGATCTTAGGTATGTCCCCTTTATGTAGGGGCAGGAAGGTTAGGATGAGGCAACCCTAGCCACCACGGTATCTTGGTCACCAAACCTCATCTTTCCAAAAAGAAAAAAATCTTCAACCCAAAATATGAAAATAATATAATTTCTATAATATAGAAGATCTCAATATGATTTTAGATTCCAAGTAGCCGAAAAAAGGCATTTGGGCCATAAACCCAACAAATAACAATGTAATGAGTAAGAACTAAGGATATCATACCGATATAGTCTGAAATAATTGTCAATAGTGAACTTTTATGGCTCGGTTAGCTGAATTACTATTAGCTTAGACAAGTAGATCAACATCTGATAAAGAAACCTGCTCAATAATTCCTTGTAACCCATCGGAACCTTGCTCAACTATCTGCTTCTGCTCAATAGTTCTTGCTTAGTGCTTTCATTCATGGTGAACACCGTCTCACATTTTCTTCCAATAAACACAATTTCTCAATTTAATGCCCAACTTTTCGCATAGATGAACCATTACAAAGTTAGAAGATTTTAGATCAGTGTTCACACCATTGCCTCTCTGCCGCATAAAATTTGTCCCCCTTTGTTCAGTGTGAGTTTCCTTTGCATGTCAAGCCAACTCTAGATCCATATCCCCAAGATTATTGTCTATGTACTGTGGATTCAGACGTAGTAGTCATAACATCTTAGATAGTACGTAAAAGAGTCACCTTCTATTAGCCCTAGATTCTTCCACATTCTTATAATCTTAATATCTTAATCAAAATGGGGAAATGCATATGTAACTGCAATCGAAAAGTACATGGAACTTTCAAGTACACTATCTAATAATATCTATCCACAAATGACCCTTATTCAATTGTTAAGTTGGTATATTTATCTGAATAACTTAGAAATATGTTTTGAAAATTGAAACTAACCTTTTTGAAAGCTCAAGCCTTTTGTTGTACTCCTCTTCATCCAAGCCTTGAGTTGAGAGTTCATTGACCTTGTTCTCATACGCAACTCTAACTTGCTCAGATTAACAACTATTGATATACATGATGGGATGCTTTATGAAGAGCTTTTCAAGGCAAAATTGGGCATCTGACTTAGTCAAACAATAAGCTAGAGATATTTAGTCAAATAACTTTTCGACTTAGCTTTAGGTCCGAGAAGCTAATTCCCAAAAAGTTCAAACTAGCTAGTAACTTCTTTAGGAACACTTAATTCACCAACCATAGTAGTTAAGATAAACAGCTAACATTTATTTGCCAAATAAGGCGATTGGCATGCTATTTCAATTCAAGCCAGCTTAGATGTTGTGATTTAATAGTTAACAACTTGGTCCTAAGAGCACCCCATGGAAAGTCCAAGCTTAGCATAGTGATCAGCATCTGTAATTGCTGCAGTACTCTAAACACACACTCATAGACCAAGGTATATCATTCACAATCGTAGACAATAGATGTAGTGGGTGGTGTTTTATACCAATGCCACAAAGAGCCTTCTCAACATTGAGGGCAGAAATGAGGGAAGGAGATCCCTTGGGCACTTCCATAACTGGGATCTTCTAATCTCCTGATTCCCCATCCTCCATCGCAGTTGTTGACGATGAAGAAGAAGAAGAAGAAGGCGGAAGAGGTTTGGATTCATCAGAGACAGAGTTCCTTATCGATAACCTCCTGATTGTTAGTGGGGTAATGGGTTTCTTGTATATTTAAGATGATTGGAGCTTAGAGTTGTTCCAATGTTTTTGGCTTAAGTAGGAGTGATGGCAATGACTCCCTTTACTACTACAGGGAATGGGGATGGGGATGCACCATCTTGTTGCCTATGATAGTCTAGTCATGCTTCTCTCTCTCTCTCTCTCTCTCTCTCTCTCTCTCTCCTCTCTTCCCTGTTTCTTTTGAATGATGAGAGAGACAAGAAGGACGCTCTCCCTACCTCACTGGCTCGCTGGGTCTGAGAGCACGTACAACGTGAGGCTCGTGCGATGAGAGAAAGAGACGAGCGAGGAGAGAGAAGTCTCGGCAAGCAGCAGAGGTTGCCTCGGCAAGGAGCACTCGCGGGAAGCCTCAGTCCAGGGAGGAAGCTCGTGAGTCTTTTTTTGTTTTTTAAAATATTTTTTTATTACTTTTTTTTTTATTTGAAAAATAAAGTTGTATATTATGGAATGTGTCAATGTGTATTATTTTATTTGGTGAGGTAAAGTGGTGAGCCTGCCATTACAGAGAGTGAGGATTGTGAGGCAAAAAATTGGAGAGATGGCTGATGTGGCAGTGATAGGGCCGAGCTGGTGAGTCGAAAATGAGTTCACTATTGTTTTGCTCTTATCTCCAATTGGTTAATGTTGTCCATTCATTTCAAGATTTTTAAATAAATAATCATAAGGTGAGCAATGATCTCAACAAAGTCGTTGTAGTATAGTGGTGAGTATTCCCGCCTGTCACGCGGGTGACCCGGGTTCGATCCCCGGCAACGGCGTCTTTTGTTTTTTATCCTTTGCTTTTGCCTATCTCCACTACGGAACGACGTCGTCTCTCTGCCTCCCGCAATTTTCTCACTCGTGTCATGGTAATCCATCCACTAATCCGCCCACCGCCGTTTCGCTCTGGCGGTTCTTCCCAGCTGGAAAACGAAACGAGTTCCTCCCTCTTGCTCTCTCTCTCAGTGGCAAATTATCAGGAAGGATTGAGCTCAGGTGATTGCCGGAGCTAGAGAGAGAAAATGGGGAACCATGAGGAAGGGGAGGGACGGAGCGCCACCCCCACATCCGCCGCCGCCACCACCAGCAGGGGGTCTGAGGCGGAAGGACCCCGAAGGTTCCCACTGGCGGCGCAGCCGGAGATTATGAGGGCCGCCGAGAAGGACGACCACTACGCCTCCTTCGTCTCCGACGCCTGCCGCGACGCTTTCCGCCATCTCTTTGGTCCTCTCTCTGTCTCTCACTAGTCCAAAATTCACTGTTTTGTTTTCAGGGAAAAAGGTTTTTATGTGTTGTGCGTTGTTGCAGGTGCTAGGATTACTGTTGCTTATCATAATGAGGTCAGATCACTCCTTTACTTTGTTCCCTCGCTCTTCTTGAAGAATTGTCCTAATTTGTCGATTTCTTGTTGCAATTGGATGATTAAGTTGGGGTATTGTCATTTCTCACAAGAACACAATGCCAGTTCCTTGCTAATATTGGCAATTTAAAGTGTTTGGTAATCTAGTTCATAAGTTAGAAACACTTGACATTATTAGAGAGTGAAATTGGTAGGGATTGGGGGAGAATGGAGAGGTTACTCTGTGTGTGCCTGTGTCTGAAGGGGCGGGTGGTGAGAGAATTTTGTTAGAGGGTCTACTTCTCCAGGTAACCAAGAAAAGGATTGGGGGGGGGGTGTATATGTATGTGTGTGATAAACTGATAACCTTGGATTATGGTGGAATAAAGCAAAATGTTTGGTGAAATTGGCAATAATCTTTTTGCAACTCAGATATAGGAGTCAAGGTTGTGTACATATGACGACCTTAGAACTTTGCTTCTCAATCTGTTCTAGAATGGGGTTAAGTTCTCCCAGATCTACCCCTATTGAAAGATTGAAGCTTTTGAAACCTAGAAAACTTCCTGGGGCAAAAGCTGTTAGATTGTTGCACTTCCTGGACTATAATGATTTGTCCTCCCGTATAACACAATAATTAAACTCTGGCTTCATTGGAGAGAAATTAGGATCTGGCTTCGTTTGAGAATTTAAAGAAAAGTACACTTTAGGTGGACTAGATGAACCTAAAGATTGAAAAATTAGTTTTAAATTTGAGAAAGAGGGAACTCGAATGAGTTGGAGTAAATATAATTTTCAGCCTCCTAATAAACAAAAAAAAGGGAACAAAAAAAAAACGAAAAAGAAAAAAGAGCAGCCCTTCACTGGGGAGGACTCTAAGTACAGAAGTACTGGTATGGTTTAGTTTGATTTTCTGTGGTGTCTGAATCAGCAGCAGTTTTGTATTGCTTGGTAACTCAATTGACCTCAGGTTGGACAAAGGACAAGTCATATTTATTGTACTAATATTATTGTTGGATAGGAGTTTGCTGTTGGCATTTGGCAACGACAGATTGAGCTGCAAAAGAAAAATAATAATCATCCTTGCGGTTCTGCAGACAAAACTTCTGGGGCAGATGCTATACTATGTTCTGACAACAGGTGCAGGCCAACAAACCCTTGGTGAAGAGTACTGTGATATAGTTCAGGTATTCTTTGTTGACATTGTTTATGGCTTCGAAAGTTCTATAAGGCAATCAAAGAGGCTGTTCTTATGTGTGTTTGACCCCTCTCGAGACATCTAAAATGCAGTACAAAGTTCTTTTCATATTCATATTAGTTGGCATTTTTCTTTATAAACTTGCCATACGAAAACCAAGGAAGCATTGTCTGGGGGCGGACTCCCTTAACAGGTCTAGGTTGATGTGCACTAAGCAAATCATGGTTGCCTATCAGTTTGTGCTGGCTATCTTACATTTATGTCAAACTGTTCACCGTTCCTTAGTTTGTGGAGCTATCTGTTCACTGTTCGCTTGCGCTTGGTCTTTCCATCTAAGAAAGAAGGGACTAGTTTTCATGTTAAATAAACCAAATAATTAACAAAAGCAGTGTAACTGTGCGAGTCATCCACACTAGTTACTGATCCCGTTCCGTAGTTACAAAATAAGTTGTGAATCTTGCACATTACTTACTGAGTCCTTTCCTTAATTACCCATCTATCTTGTTTCTTCTACTGACCTACATTCTAAGGATATTTTTTGAAAATTTATGCATTTGACTAAAATTTCTCCGGAAGCTTAAAGTGGCATTCATAAGAGCATAAGGAGTAAAATTC
>JACYFF010019584.1:5371585-5392230 GCA_017589665.1 Selenicereus undatus
ATATATATATATATATATATATATATATGTATGTATATTACTTTTGAGTCTGTTGTACTTATTATCTGGCTTTAAATAAGCTTCTTTGATTATTTGTTTTGAACAGCTCCAGATTGGCTTCTCGTGGAATCGTCGTTGCAGAATCTCAATCTGGTGATTTCAGTGATGACAGGGCTCCTTGGAGTAGTCAACAAAGTACTGATAGCCCATCATCTTCTTCCTCACAGACATCCAATTCCACTCTTTCAAGATTGAAAGACAAGTATAGACGATTGCAATCTTACTTAATTCAGCAATGGCCCACAGTATGCAATAACTACTTTTTTTGTTGTCGTTGTGATTCTTAAATGGCATTCAAGTTGGTATGTAGTCTGCATAATAAACTCTAGTGCCGCTCTGGTTTTCAGTTGGTACCAGCCACTCGTGAGGTTTTGCAACTCATTCTTCGGGCAAATCTTATGTTTTTCTATTTTGAAGGTACTTACCTTGATATTCCAAGGTGTGGACAATCATACATGTTTTATAGTGCAGATGTCTGCGGCTTGTTACTAGTTGTATCTGTTGTTCAACTTCAGGTCTCTACTATCACATCTCAAAACGGACTGCTGGGATTCGTTATATGTTCATTGGCAAACAAACCAATCAGAGACCAAGGTACTACTGTGTGCCGACACTTTGTGGTTGCTGAAGTAGAAAACTCAGAATTTCATGTCAATATCTGAAGTTCTGAACATATGGTAGTCATTGGGTTATTTATTTATTTTTTAGGCTTTACACCTAATTGTTCTACTACTTCTGCGTGGGGGTCAACATGACTATTGTTACGTCCTCCTTATACTTTTCTTTTCCTGCGTGCCTTGCTGGAGTTGGCGCATCTATCGTGGCTGGTGTCCATGGTAATCCAAGGGCATGATTGTTTTGTTCCCGTACTGTGCTTTAAGGCCTACTCATGGGTAACTTCCCACAGTGCAGGTGGGGGGGCGCTCTGGATCAGGACTTGTGTTGCATTTGTGGACTGATTTCCTCGGATGAAAGCACCAATTTCTGACTTTAGCATTTATCAATGCACATGGACTCGGATTAGCTACTGTGAAATTTTGTTTCAACTGGTTGAATGGAGCATACTGTGCGTTAGATGGGATCACAGTTCAACTGACACAGTTTTCCCTCTTTAACTTCTGTGCATAATGAGATGCATATTGATGTTTTATGCATCTCTCAGAGGGAAAGATGGATATGTCTCTGGGAGACAGTCTCTTTATTTGTCATGGGCGAGGTTTTTTACACGTGGATCTCCTAAAACCTGCTCTGTGGGATCGACGCGGGGTGTTAGTGGTGGTATTGTAGAGGTAAAGATGAACATGTGAAGATTTTGGTTCAGTCTCTGGGATCATTAGCACACTTATTTTTGTGCCCCACGTGAATCTCAAAGAATTTACTTACCAAAAAAAAAAAAAATAAAAAAATCTCAAAGAATTAGTTTTCTTGTTACCTTCTCTGACATGCATTCTTACGATCTCTTTCGGAGATCCTGGTGGATTACATTCGTAAAATGTGAGAGCTGAATAAAGGGTACAAATTGCTTAGGAACAAGTTAGAACTGTGCTCTTCTGGGCCTTGTACTGGGGGTGGACAATAGAGCACGGTAATATGAATGTTTCTATTTAGAGGAAGGCAAAGATTGCCGCGGCTTATGTATATTATTATTAGTTTTACTAGGACTATTTTTATTGTCCATAATAAGTGCTTCTGAACTCAGTGTCAGTAAGTTTTTTCTCAACACTTACAGTAGTAGTTTGAGATGTTGATGATGCATATATGCCTTGGGGACACCCCCTAATATGTGGGAATATTAGGAGTAAATGAATGTACTTGTCAGGTCTCCCCATTTTTTCAATCTTGGTCTTATTGCTATTATGTTCAGCTGGTTCGCCTTGCATTTATCAAGCTCATTGTCTGTGTGATCTTCCTTTTGCTCACCCAACGGCCAACTCCTGTCCAGTCGATTGCTGTCAGCACATTCAGACAAAGGGAGAATATGTGTGATCTTTTAACATTTTCAGTTCAAATTCCCCTTGCCTCTTGGATCTGAGGCACAAATGGCTAGTTCAGGATAATGTAAAATTAGTGTTGTGGGGAGAGAAAAGGTATAGGAAATTCAGAATCAAGAGAGGGGGAGAACTGAGAGGAACTGTATTTGGGATGTTAGATAAGTTGGATATCAGATGTCCAGGGGCAGCTGATGCAACTTTCCTGTGCTCTTTTAAATTCACGGACAAGTCTCATGGATGGCTAAAGCCACCTATAACTGTGAACTGCGGCCCTTCACAATAGTCCATGGAGACGGTGTTGGGAATGTACATATTGCGTTGAATTTCGCTGCTGATTTTGTAGTATTGAATTTTTGTCAGACACTAAACATGTCAAGTGTGGTTCCACTGCAGGTATCAAATACTTGGGGTCTTCCTCTTGATTCAGTTGTGTGTGATTGCTGCTGAAGGACTACGGCGCCGCAATTTATCTTCCCTTGGAACTTCAGCTCGTCCAACATCCATAGGGACCTACCAACAATCAGAAGGTTGCTTCACCTTCGACTTTCTTGACATTAATCTTGTTTCCCCTTTCTTTGGGTCCCATGGAAACCGAGCCGGGGGGGGGGGCAACTATTAGAATGCTACAGGGGGAACATAAGTAGCAATTGAAATTGAAGGATGTCGAGGAGAGTAATTCTGATCCTAACGTCTGTACTGAGCTCCGAGTTGATTTTGGGAATCGTGGGCTTCTTAACAATGCTAAGCCCTGGTTCTGCGACTTACATGCAGGACGAGGATTACCTATTCTGGATGAAGAAGGTGATCTAATCACCACAGATTCCGATAAAGGAGGTTTTCCTGTTGAATCAACTTCATCTTCAGAGGTAAATGTGTATTTCCCTTTAGTTCTGTAAAATCTATGAGTAGTCATCTTGAGCCTTATTGTTGATTGTTGACTGTGGGGCTTGTTCTTTGAGAGCTCCCAAACGTTATAAGCTTCCATCATCAGGTTTCTGTTATCTATCCAGGCTAAAGGAGCGAGTAAATGCACTCTTTGCCTAAGTAATCGACTGCACCCTACTGCCACACCATGTGGTCATGTATTTTGCTGGTATCGCCTCTTTCCCTCTGCATGTTTGGTCATCTCAAGGTTGTTCATTTAGCTTTTCTGATGCGTTGGTTGGGAAATGCTTGCTTTCTCATGTAGGAACTGCATCATGGAATGGTGCAATGAAAAGCCTGAATGCCCTTTGTGCCGGACACCACTAACCCATTCGAGTTTAGTCTGCCTGTACCACTCTGATTTCTAGAGTAGCATCTCTTGGTTGGGAAGATAATGTCAACCTACATATTCAGTGTAACCTCCGCAAAACAGGTTCGAAGAGGTTCAGATGTACATCGTTGAATTAGTTACGGATAGCCAACAGCATTTCCCCATTGTTGGGGTGGAGGAATTATTGTACTCATATTCACTAGTTAGTTCAAAACTTGTACAACTGTTAAAAGATGTGTACAACCGTTAAAAGATGTTCTAGGTCACCTGTTGTACTAGATTCATGCACTTTTGCACATATTCCCCCTTTTGGCCTTGTATATAGAAAAACACATGGATGCCATATTTTTAATTGCATTGCAGTGGACACTGTAGAGTCCGACTAATCTCAGGTGCGACTGTTTGGACAAAGGAAAGTTGGATGCTCAGAAATGACATAATATCATCTGTGGTAATTAATATTTGGTTCATAGATTATTTTGGAGGTTAAAAGTCATGCTGTATAAGATAGCATAAATTGAGCAACTATGCTATCCTCGAAAAGCTTGAAGTTACCCTTGAAATAATCCATATTTTCATATCAACCATAAGTAACTTACCAAAATCACCATTAAAGTGACCCAAATTTACATGCCAACCACGAGTAATTAGGAGAATCACTCACTACTTGTGCATGCTCAGGGACTGGATGAGAGGGTGCTCAATGGCGGCAATAAGAGCTAGAACATAGGTTGAGTCGAATCGACCCATTTAATAAATTGGTTAATTTTACGTGGGCATTGAAAATAGTTTAAATTTGTTTAAAATTAAAAAATAACATGTTTTTACATTAGAAGATATGCTCTTGTTAACTTCGAGTCGAAATCGGCTCAATTCTGATGAAGTTTGCATTCCTTTCAATAATTTTAGGTTGGTTCGTGTTGTCGTTTCAGGTTGCTTTACCTTGACATTTTTGTCCATATGAACTCTTTCAGAATGGGCCGGGACTCCTAGGTTGGCCCGAGCCCATAAAAAGGGGGCCCCAGGGGCCGTATGGTCGTCCACGCCACACCTGGTGATCCCTCTCTCATTTATAAAGTATGGTAGGCTTTATCCTCGTTCACTTGGATCGTAGGACTTCTGAACTTAGGGTTTCTGCCGAACTCCATCAGAGCCGCAGCTCCCTCCTTCCTTGCGGCCACTTTCCCTCCCCAAACCGGCAAACATGGCGACCCAGATGAGCAAGAAGCGAAAGGTACTTACTTTTTCTATTTTTTTTTTTGGGGGGGGGGGGGGGCGCTAATTTGCCTGAACTGATCGCGAACACAATAAAATGTGACCCAAATTTGGAAAAGCAGTTTTCTTTTTGTGAATTAAGCTTCTTCAATTTCTGGGTATTGGTTGACATTTCTGTTTACTGATGCGTTTGATCAATCGGATTAGTTTCAAGATTGTTCCTTGTTTTTGTATTTCTGCTCTTTTATGGCTGAATTCTAGTGATTTCTGCTGCGTTCTAGTGATTTCTGAGAATTCTATTTTTACGGGTTTTTATTTTGAGTGTCATGTAGTCTGAATGGGATTCAGATGGAGTTATTAGCTCATGATGTGGTCAATTGGGTTTGATTGATATATTCTGAATGGGATTCAGTTGAAATTATTAGCATATGATGTGTTGAATTGGGTTTGATTGATGTATTCTGAACGGGATTCAGCTAAAATTATTAGCTTGTTACGTGTTGAATTGGGTTTGATTGTGGCCAGTTCGTTGCTGATGGAGTGTTCTTTGCGGAGTTGAACGAAGTACTGACCAGGGAACTGGCAGAGGATGGATACTCTGGTGTCGAAGTGCGTGTCACTCCTATGCGCACTGAGATTATCATCCGTGCTACCCGCACCCAGAATGTTCTTGGTAAGATCTCTCTCTATTTTATAGCCTTTTTATGAACTGTGAATGGTGGTTTTCTTTATGGTATTACATTGCACACAAGTTTGATGATTGTGGTTGCTTGGTACTTCATTTTGGCAAATGATTGCTCGCCAAGTGTGATTCATCTAACCATACAGTTATGCCTTTTCCTTTTCCCTTGAAATTTTCCATTTGGAATCCGGGGGTAGAACTTGTGTAATGTTGGTGGAACATATAGGTTGTGTTTGATTCGATTGACATATCGTTGATGAAATTGATAAAAAGTGATCATAGATTATGTTAACTATGTTTCCATTTCTCAATTTAAATGACATACTAAACCTTGCCATTGTAACTGATTGTTTGTACTGCATCCGTTGCAGGTGAGAAGGGTAGGAGAATCAGGGAACTGACTTCAGTTGTACAGAAGAGGTTCAAGTTTCCTGAGAACAGTGTTGAACTATATGCTGAGAAAGTTAACAACAGAGGGCTTTGTGCCATTGCCCAGGCTGAATCTTTGCGTTACAAGCTTCTTGGAGGTCTGGCTGTTAGGAGGTATGGAGACTGTTGTTGTTTTCATCATCCTCCTATTGTCTCCTTTTGAATTCTCGTGAGAGTTTACATGTTATTGAGGGAAGCTGGAATTGTGCACGACTTATCCATCAATTGCAAGAACCCTGCCCCCTACTTTTGTCATCTTTACAGCGAGTTGGTACACTAAACTACCTTTCTCGTGTCTGAGGATGACTATAGCTTATTAAATCATCTGCTTTTAAGATCCGGAGGAATTTCTTTGTGTCTCCTGAAATGAAAAGCTTGGATGTGAAATTTTGATTATAACTATGACCTTATTACGATTTATTGGCCATTGGTTTGCCTCTTAGTCCAATTGATGAAATCCTGTTTCAGTGGGCACTACTTCAGCCGTAATTACTGTTCAGAGAAGGCATTATAATTTATAAATTACATGTAGACTGCGAAATTTCCCATTAGAAACATACGGCCGTGGTCTCGATATTTTGTTCATATTGCATTATTGATCTCAACATTTGCTCATTTTGATGCCAATATGATAGGTCACACCATTATTTAAGACAGTTCTCACCTTTTGCTGTCTCTACTCCAGTGACTTGCTGACCTCCCTATTGCTTATTTTTGGATTGCATTTATACCTTACTGGATGTTATTTTTTGCACCTACTTGTTTTCGTGGTAACTGTTTCTTCATCTCTCTTTACAGGGCATGCTATGGTGTTCTGAGGTTTGTGATGGAGAGTGGAGCTAAGGGATGTGAGGTATTTGCCTGACTATTACCGGTGCTCTACTTGGGTCAACATATTATCTTTGATTGAACCGTGCATAACAAACTGGCTCCTTTCATTTAGGTTATTGTGAGTGGTAAGCTCCGTGCTCAGCGTGCCAAGTCCATGAAGTTTAAGGATGGTTATATGATCTCTTCTGGGCAACCCGTCAACGAATACATTGACTCTGCTGTGAGACATGTTCTTCTCAGACAGGTTAGCACTATGTTCGCATTCATTCTTTCTAGGGTACAGTGGATTTGTTCACTTCATCTTTTAATTTTCATCAAAACCTTGTGGCTTATTCCACATTCCTTTTTCCCATATAAAGTTGAGGTCATCTTTCCTAAGATACAAGTTTAGAATCTGCACAAGATTTTCCCGCTAATTACTAATTTGACGGCCAATAAGATCAGACTGAAGGAAATGAACAGGATAACACCCTCGGTTCCTTGCTCATTTTCACTTCTCTCAGCGACCGTATGTCGATATTCACTTGGCGTGTATTATGCAGGGTGTCCTGGGTATTAAGGTGAAGATCATGTTGGAATGGGACCCCAAGGGCAAGCAGGGTCCACCTACTCCATTGCCAGATTTGGTGACTATTCACCCTCCTAAGGAAGAGGAAGTCCTGATTCAACCTCCTGTGTTGACTACCGACATTGAGGTCCCTGTTCCGGTCCCTGTGGCATGACTTCATCCATAATTAGACACTAGAATCTCTCATGAAGTGCACTGTTTTTTGGAGAGTATATTAGAGAATCTTATTTTGCATTGAACGTATGGAGGGACTGCTTAGATGTCCCACTATTTTTTATTGATCATGTATTGCTATTGTTCATTGGGCCGCTGCCTGTCCTATTAAAGATTTGCATAATATGATGAGTTTGTTTCCATGTTGGATTTGCATATATTATCTTATTAATCATGTATTGCTATTTTGGTTTGAGTAAACCAATAATTAGAGACAGCAGATAGTGCCAGAGGTACATGGAAAAAGCCAGAAACTACAGTAACAACCCCCCAGGTCCATAGCTCGGCTAAAACAGCAACTGTGAAGTTGCTGATCGGAACAATATGTCATCTCTATGCGCACCCCAGTTCATTCATCTCGCTAAGTCATGTGGTGCACCATTAGCTTGCCATCTGATCCGTCTGAACCCAGCGGCAGCGGCCTCAAACTGGACCTCCAGCCTACAAACCTCCTCCACCGCCACCGCTGCTTCCCACCATGGAGTACCATTGAACCGAAGCACCCCCATAGCCTCCTGGTTCTCTCCTGCTACCGTCATCCTCATCCTCCCTCTTCTTCTAACTGCGTCTGTGCCCTTGAGAGCCATCCACCAAGGAGCTCCTGATACGTCTACCACTAGCTTCAGTTCTGACCCCCTCCACCTCTCTTAAGTCCCTCTGTAACTATCCCACTGCCACAACCCGCCAATACAGCCGCAACAACATTGATTTTGTACCCGCCCTGTGGGGGACACTGTCGCTCCACTCCCACCACAATTCCCTGCAGTTCCATATCCACCAAGAAAAGACGCCTATGGATGCTCGCTGCAGCTTCAACTCCAAGAGCAACCCTCTCCCCCACCACGTTGCTTCCTCGCACCTATTCTGAGCTACCCAAATACCATCCACAACTCATGCTGCATAAACTGAGAACTCCTCGACCCTTCCCCCCACCATCTGCCTGAGTCGATCTCATCCCTCGCTGCAAACTGGATCCAATCACGAATATCCGCCCATCCCATCTCTTTGATCCGGAGGCGCCCCACTCAGACTAGAAGCAGATACAAATCACAACACCACACTCAACAAAAATGTCAAACAAGGAGTCCTCCGAACAATGGCAGAGAGCAATGGCATGGGGGGAGGGGGGCAAGAGACATCATGTACATCAATGACCCCAGCAACTCAGGCCTTAGTTGACAGAAGGTCCCTGTGAATTCCCCACACAAGCGCACTCACATCCTAACTCCCCATTTTTCCTTCCAATCAATGTTACATTTCGAGTACTGTGAGAGATCGTCTTGTAGTTGAAATAGAAATATATTGGTACGTGTCCTGCGTATTTGTATTCAATCTCTCTCTCTCTCTCTAAAATGTATGGAGAAGAAGTAGGCTGTCAAATAGGTCAGGTCGGGTTGAGTTTGTGTTTATGTCGAACTTAAATAGGTTGAGAAATCCTCGACCTGAACCTAACCCGTTTATTAAACGGGTTGAAAACCTTGACCTGTACCCATTTATTTTTTAAACGGATTGACCTGAAATTTACCTATTAACCCATTTAATATAAACGAGTCAGATTCAAGTTATCCGGTTACATGTTTACCTGCTTAACATTTTGACTAAAATGTGATTATCGAGCACTATAAATCAATCTCTTGGGTTTAATATATCATCGTAATCCAACCATTGTCCATGATTCAAAAGAACCACAATCATAAAGCAAAGATCGACTTGATTGAGCCCCACATTTTCACAATTTCTCCCAAAATGCACATGGTAATTGGGCAAACAAGTCAATCTATTTAAACCATTTAATTAAACGGGTTAAGTAGGTATTTTTTCGTGTCAAAATTCTCAATGTGAACCTAACCCAATTAATTAAACGAGTTAAACGTGTTAACCCATTTAATTAAACGGGTTAAAAATCTTTACCAAAATCCACTTAATTTCGTGTTCAGTTCGAATTGGTAATCGTGTCGGATTAACTTTTGACAGCCCTGCGAAGAAGACGTAATATTTATGTTTAGGGTTTGTGAGCTGGCATTTTAATAATCGTGCGGGGCTCCCATATGCATTAGACAAGTATCTTCTCTTTCATTATTCATTTCATCCAAGTAATTAGTTAACTTCTTTCCCTCATAATTACTTACTGCTGAAGCTCTTTTATCGCACTCTTAATTAATTACTGCCACCTTCTTAATAACAATTTCTATTAATAGTAACTTATTGCTGCTATGTATTGTCCGAAGACATTCCCTCCAAAAAAAAAGGAATGAGAATAAAAATATGGTTCGTCACAAATTCTGATTGGTTGTGAGGCCATTAAAATCAGTCCGTTACCAGTTTTAACAGGTGGGCCGAAAAGTCAATTTTGATCAGTGATTTTTTTTACGGCCATAAATTTAATCACAAATCCCATGTCATTTTCCGTCAAAATTGTCAATTAGGGCTGAAAAGCGTTGAAATTATCGGTACGAAATATAACTGAGTGTTAATCAATCTTGATGAATGCTAATCAGTATCGAATGTTGATAATAAATACATATATTAAGTCAAAAAGAAAATGCCTTTTAATAAATTTCACCATTATCTCAACGCTTTTTATCTTTTTCGTTTTTTAATAAAGCAAGCAATAAAATATCAATGTAGCCAAATTTAGACTCCAATTTTTAACAATAACTTTCACAAATTTTACCAACTACACCAACACTCATGTAGCGTTTGGTTGAAAGTAATGCAATCACTATGCAATGGAATCAACCATGTAATACAATTGTTAGTGTAATGGAATGGGATAATAATTGCATTACAATGTTTGGTTACAAAGTCTTTATAAGTGTAATGGAATGAATTCATCTACAAACAATACTTAATTTTACACGTGACGTGAAGTACTTACAATTCAATTCGAATTTTATTTTTGACTATTTTAATTATTTGTAACTTCATTGATAAATATCATCAAATATTTTATCATCATGATTACGATATTTCGCATGAGAATTACATCACTCTATTTCTTATAGATTACAATAATGTAATATTGTTCAAGTTTACCAAGTAGAGAGAAAATGATGATGATGATGACGACGACATGAGAGAGAGAGCGAGAGAGAGAGAGAGACATGGTGTCTAGAAGGTACAAAAATACAGTTATAATAACACGATCATGGTCTAAGTTAAATTTTATCTAATATGGACAGGAGAGAGAGAGGGGTGAGTGGAGCTTCAAACCTTTAAAAAAATGGTGTCAAACTAATAAGAGAGGGAAAATAGAGGAGAGACAATGGAGATAAGAGAGAGAAAGTTCCCAAATATAATAGCTTATAGTTGGATAGATTTTGATTCAAAGGTATGCAATCAAAATTGTTGAGGAAAAGTCAAGTAATTGTAATTGCATAGATTGAGGTAAATGTAATTACAATGCAATCTTGATTACATTACTTAATGGTAACCAAACATGGTAATGGAATCACCATTACCATTTTGATTGCATTACCACTTCGATTACATAGAACCAAACAAGCCATCACACTGTTCCATCTGCATTATACTATTAATAATGATTGGAAAAAAATAACAATCACCCACATCGCTCCAACTAATTAACCATACAAAACAATACACATTTTGAGTTCGTTTTCCCCCCAATAAAACCATTCAAATGAAGTAATGTCTATACATTTTGTTGATAAAAATATATTTATATATAGATTCTGTTGCATATATGAAGTAATTTTTTCTCGGCCCTCTCAAAAGAAAATTTTAAAAAAAAGGCAAAGAAATGTTTTCCTACCCATCCCCCAACAGCAAAGAAATCAGCGGGCGGAGCCAGGATTCAAAGCAGTGGGGCCGAGATTAATAATACACATAACATAAACTTTAATAGTTCTAAAAATTAAGTACATAGCTAATACGTTTAAGAAAGTTATCCTTGATGAGATCTCATGTTTTGAAAATAAAACGTGATATCGTCATTCGATAGACTTTTAAAAAGATTCAAAAAAAAAAAACACAAAAGTTATCACAAAGAGTTGAACCTATGACCTTCCAAAAGGAGCAATAGACAACCAACCAATTTGCTATGCACTCCTTTGTGAATTATTTAAGAACTAATTAATATATATCTATTTTGTGTTTACACTAGAATATCCCACACGTATTTTTTTCCCCCCCTAAAAAGCTAGGGGGTCAATTGACCCCTTGCCCCTTAGTGGCTCCGCCATTGCTCCGCCCATTCGTTTCTTTTTTGCGTACTCATTCAACGCAACCTAGTTTTTGGCCCTAAACAAAAATTAAAGAAATACCAATTTGAAATAAATAAACTTAATTATTATGCCGATACCTATTTCATTAATGTCAATTCATACTTCAGGAATTTATCTTAGCTGTACGGTTATTCACCATCGTGATCATATGTAATTATTTTATATTTTTCAAATACATATCTAACTTATAGGGTTGTTTGGTAAATAGTTTTTTGGATAGCTTTTTTTATCAAAAACAGTTTTTTGGATCAAAATTAGTTGTTTGATATAATCAAAAAGCTAATTTGGATGTTTGGTAAAATCACTTTTTGGGTCCAAAAAGTTAATTTTATTAGCTTTTTAGAAGAACTTTTTGCAGAATTAACTTTTTGTCTCACAACTTTATCAGAAATAGCTAATCTTACCAAACAGTTTTTCTACAAACAGCTAATTAAAGCAGCTAATACAAACAGTTATTAACTAATAGCTAACAGTTAATACAAACAGTTAACAACTAATAGTTATTTATCAAACAAGATCACAATCAGAATGTAACTAACAATAAAGTGCACAGCAAAGACCAATGCCAATAAGTACAATTTCTTCTTCTTCTTTTTTTTTTTAAATTTTGAAGAATACATACACAAACGACGGTTGATTAAATACTAAATATCCATTGAATTTGTATGTACCTCAAGAGACTAAAATACAAAAGAGGTTGACCTTACTGTCTCATTATTCAAAGGATAATTTAATTTATCCCCTTATATATCCTATATATCCCCATATATATACCCTTTCCTTTTTCTTTTTTTTGGGGGGGGGGGGGGGGGGTGAGAAGAGGGAGGATACCTTGCGTAATCTGTCTTCTGTAATTATGGTTTTCCCTTGTCTTTTCTTTTCTTTTCTTTTTTTTGGGGGGTTTGTTTAGGCCGTTTCTGAATTATAAATTCCATTTTTCATTCACGTTTTCTCTCACTTTCTCTCTCCCTCTCTGTCTTGATCAAATTAACACTGCTCTCTATACTCTCCATTGAATCTGATCATCTGATCAAGCTCTCTCTCCCCTCTACACTGAATCTGATCATCTGATCAAGTTTTCTCTCTCTCTCTTCGTCTGGAAATCGAAATCATGGAGCATGAGACAGTGAAGACGATCATCTCTACTTCAGAATCAAATGCACAATCAATCGCCGCCATTGATGATAACACTAGAAGCACTAACAGCGCTAACGACGACAATGGCGAGCTTTGGTATGAAGAAGTAATCGATGAGGATCTCAAATGGAAATTCGCCTTGAACAGGTACGCTTTCTTTTTCTTTTTCTTTTTCTTTTTCTTTTTTCAAGGTTCCGGTTTGTGGTGGTTACGCTATAACTGAAACTAATCGTCCTTCAATTCCCTAGGTCCCCTTATTTTCTTTTCTTTTTTTTTTGGAACTTAATTAATGGTGTTTTTTATGATTAATTAATTTGAATATGATTAGCTAATAAAGTTAATTACAATCAGTGTGCTGCATGAGGAAACAAGCAAGTACCAGAACATAGCTCTGCTGGATACGAAGCGTTTTGGCAAGGTCTGCATATACATGTATAGATGCATTTCCACGTGTATATCTTGGTTTAGTAGTTAATTCATCTTCTTGATTTTTCTTTTCTTTTCTTTTCTTTTCTTTTCTTTTTACTGTTTTGATGAGGATGTTTAGTTTAATTAACTTGTGTGTGTAATAATTAACGTGTTGCTAATGTATAGGTGTTAATGATCGATGGCAAGATGCAAAGTGCGGAATCGGACGAGTTTATATACCATGAGTGTTTGATTCACCCTCCTCTCCTTTGTCACCCTAAGTGAGTCCTACCGTTCGATCTCTATATATATCTATTATCAAGAAATTTTATGTAAATCCTCTTTCAGTAATTTGAACTCGAAATTTAATCTCTTGGGTAAAAAGACTTTAGTATATCAAGAGTCGACTAAAATATAATTAAGTTTTTCACTTGAACAATGTAAAAGTCTGAACATACGATTTATGACATGGTCCACATTTTGTTGAAGGCCCTGTTTGAGAAATAACTGTTACCTGTTAGCTGTTTGTTTTAGCTGTTTATATTAGCTGTTTGAATTAGTTGTTTTTAAAAAAAAGTATTTGGTAAAAACTAGCTGTTTCTAAAAAATATTTTGATAAATTTTCATTCATGCCCTTATTTATGAATTGGCTTTTAATGAAATATGTATAACTTTTTTCAAACTTATAGACAATTATATCATTTCCATGAAAAGCTCTTCTCAAAAGGCTAATGGGAATAGTCTTTTTAAAAGGAGTTTTTTGAAGCCAAACAGCTATTGCAAACAGCTCTTTACCAAACATTCTTTAGCTGTTCGACTTGGTCAAAATAGTTAAAATCCTCCTGAAACAGAGATTTTTCTCTAAACAGTTATTGTTACCAAACACCCCCAAAATATGTACTAGCCAATTCTTGTCAATTTTGACGTATGCTGATAGTCTTAATTAACTTAGATATTTGATGCATCATTAATATACAACACACTCTTTATGTTACATAATTTGAAGCTACATAATAATATATTGAACCCCCCCCCCCCAAAGTTTTAATTGCTGTGAAATCTCTAAATTTTTCTATGCATGATGCTTAATTGTTGCCTGGAGTAGAACCAAATAGTCAGACATAATATTCAGTTAACAATTCGATCTCATATGTTGTTGGAAGTCTTCACCTCATGAGTAGCAAGAAGAAGAAAAAAGAAACAAAGGCAACATGAAAGAAATCTGAGCTGGCAATTCAAGATTAGTTACAAATTAGTTAGCAAGATATTCCCTCACAATCATTGTATATAAATACAACATTTTATCATTTAACAATAATAAGAAAAACAACAGAATAACAACTCTTCTCTCTATCTCTCTCTTCGTTCAAGTCTCTTGCATCTTATCTGGATGTTCATCCATGATCAAGCATATGTTCACAATCAGGAAAACTAACATGGTATCAGAGCAATCAATCAGGTTCTGAAAGTTCGATTCTCTAGTTTTCCATTAACAGAATCAGATACCTTCAATTCATTTTTTCTTTCGATTATTTCATTTTCTTCAGCAATCTTGATGTCCAGTTTCTTTCAGAAGTGACTGTTGATTGATTTCTTTACTTCATTCTTTGAGCCTATAGAGTTCTTGAAATCTCTTTACAAAGATTCTTGCATCTTGTTTTCGTGATTGACAAAAGCTGAAATGGATCAAATGTTGCATTCTGAGACTCAAATTCCATTAAACAACTATGCACTTGATCCTGGACACATTTTGTATCTTCACCATTCAGACAACCCCAATTGTAGTCTCACCAATGAACCTCTCAATGGAATTAATTTTGGACAATGGAAGAGGTCATGTGAGGTAGCTCTTAGTGCGAAGAACAAGCTATCATTTGTGAATGGTGCATATGAGAAACCTGGAGATGATTCTCAATTGTTACCCTTGTGGGAAAGGTGCAACAGCATGGTAGTGTTGAGTTGAGTACAAACCTAACATTACATGATGTTTTACATGTGCTAGATTTTCAATTTAACTTACTTTCAGTAAGTAAGTTAGCCAGACACCTTTCTACTAGTGTAGTATTTACCCCTAATACATGCTACATACAGGACCATTTGAGGAACAAGAAAGTGGTCCTTGGTGAAGAAAATGGGGGCTTATACCTGGTCAAGCCTATTACTACAGTCAAACACACTGATCAGCATACTACTGCAGTCAAACACATTGGTCAGGGCCATTCTGGTTCATCAGTACAGCAACAGCAGCAGAGTCAAATCACTTCTTGTTTTTCCACTTCAGAACTTTGGCATTGTAGGCTGGGACATCCTTCCTCTCAGTATATGACACACATACAAGGTTTGCCATGCAAAGCACCTACCAGCATCTGCAGTATATGTCCACAAGCCAAACAGCATAGAGCTTCTTTTCCTTCAAGAACAAGTAAAGCAACTACAGCATTTGAAATTCTACATGTAGACATCTGGGGTCCCTATAGGATCTCTACTTATGATGGATATAAACTGTTTTTGTCTATTGTGGATGATTATACTAGGCCTACTTGGATATTTTCGATGCCAAATAAAAGTGGTGCTTTCCATCTGTTAGAAACCTTTATTGCATTTGTTGTTACTCAGTTTAATACCCAAGTGAAGACTATTAGATTTGATAATGGTCAAGAATTTTGTGATCAACATGCACTAGCATTTTACAGCAGCAAGGGTATTGTACATCAAACATCTTGTGTGGATACTCCACAACAAAATGGAGTGGTAGAAAGGAAATACAAGCAATTGTTAGAGGTGGCCAGGGCTTTGATGTTTCAATCCAAGATCCCCACCAAGTTTTGGGGAGATTGTGTTTTGACTGCTACATACCTAGTTAACAGATTGCCAAATTCTGCCCTTGGTTTCAAAACACCATATGAGTTGCTATACAACAAACAACCTAACTATGAACACCTTAGGACTTTTGGTTGCTTATGTTTCATATCAACCTTGAAGGCTGGGAGAAGCAAGTTTGAACCACGAGCACATCCATGTATCTTTTTAGGTTATCCTCTTACCAAGAAAGCATACAAGGTCTACAATTTAGTGACAAGGAGGATTCACTACAGCAGGGATATCATATTTCATGAGCAACACTTTCCCTACTTCAACCTCTCTTCCTCTGACACTGTGCTACCTAATAACATGTTTCTAACTTCTGACTCCTCCCTCCTTCAACCTGATTTTTCAGTCACTTCCTCAGATGGTAGAACTTATTCTGATGATCCTTCTTCCCAGCACCAGTCCTCTCCTATTTCTTCTCAAAATGTCTCTCCTTCTGCACAGCAACAACCTTTCTCATCTGCACAGCAACAGTCTCCTCCCCAAATTATCACTAGGAAGTCAACTAGAACTTCCAAACCTCCATCATATTTACAGGATTATGTGTATACCCACAAACCAAAATCTCAGGCTCATACTACACAACATTGGTGCAATATGGTTGCATTCTCTGCATTTACATCAACCCAACAACAGTAGATAACCCAGCTTGACCATTTGCATGAACCAAGCACATACAAAGAAGCTGCCTTATCACCTCACTGGGTTCAGGCAATGCAGGCTGAAATTGATGCTTTACAAGCAAATCACACTTGGATTGAAGTATCTTTACCCCCTGGAAAAAGGGCCATTAGCTCTAAATGGGTTTATAAAATTAAGCTGAAGGCTGATGGTTCATTAGAAAGATACAAAGTAAGGCTCGTTATTAGAGGCAATACACAAAAAGAAGGGATTGATTACACTGAAACTTTTTCTCCTGTGGTAAAGATGACCACCATCAGAACAATTATAGCACTTGTAGCAGCCATAAAATGGCCCCTCTATCAGCTTGATGTCAACAATGCATTCTTACATGGGGATTTACATGAAGAAGTATATATGAAGATGCCTGAAGGTATTCCTAACCCAACCAATAAAGTATGCAAACTACAAAAGTCCTTGTATGGCCTTAAACAAGCATCTAGACAATGGCATGCTAAACTTGCTGATTTTTTGAAAAAACAAGGCTATACACAATCCAAAAATGATTATAGCCTATTTCTCAAAAATTCAGCTCAACATCTCACCATAGTAGCAGTATATGTTGATGATATTCTTCTGACAGGCTCAGACCCCACTGTTATCCAAGAATTCAAGCACAACTTAAACATTGCCTTTGGCATCAAAGACTTGGGTTTTCTTCATTATTTCTTAGGTTTTGAAGTAATTCATCATCATGATGGTGTCAGCCTCACTCAAAGAAAGTTCACCCAAGATTTACTAAAAGACTCTGGACACTTGCATGCTAAGTCAACTGCTACACCCCTACCAATAAACTGCAAACTTACATCTGATGTTGGGGTACCTTTAGAAGATCCTACATCATATAGAACCTATCTTGGAAAATTGAACTTCCTCTCCAACACAAGACCAGACATTTCATTTGCAGTTTAGACTCTCAGTCAATTCATGCAGAAGCCTACTTCTTCTCACATGGTAGCATTAGACCACCTCCTCAGGTATATTTCAGGGACTGCAGGGCAAGGCATTTTATTAAGAGGCACTGACTCCCTCCAACTCACAGCCTATTCTGATTCAGACTGGGCTTCCTGTCCCATAAGCAGAAGATCAGTCATTGGGTATGTGGTTCTATTGGACAAATCTCCTATTAGCTGGAAATCAAAGAAACAAGGAACCATTGCCAGATCTTCAGCTGAAGCTGAGTACAGAGCAATGGCACAGGCAGCTGCTGAAGTTACATGGCTTGTCAACCTTCTTCAAGAACTAGGCGTCTCCAAGCTTAAACCTGTCACCCTACATTGTGACAACCAGTCTGCTTTACATATAGCCTGCAACCCTGTTTTTCACGAACGTACAAAACACATTGAGGTTGATTGCCACTTCACCAGAGATAAAGTCTTAGAAGGACTGTTACAATTGAGTTATCTTCCTACCCACTCTCAGCTGGCAGATGTTTTAACCAAAATTCTCCCATCGCAGCAGCATTGGCATCTCTTGGACAAGCTTGGAATGTTACCTCCACATTCCAAACTTGAGGGGGGGTGTTGGAAGTCTTCACCTCATGAGCAGCAAGAAGAAGAAAAAAGAAACAAAGGCAACATGAAAGAAATCTGAGCTGGCAAGATTAGTTACAAATTAGTTAGCAAGATATTCCCTCACAATCATTGTATATAAATACAACATTTTATCATTTAACAATAATAAGAAAAACAACAGAATAACAACTCTTCTCTCTATCTCTCTCTTCGTTCAAGTCTCTTGCATCTTATCTGGATGTTCATCCATGATCAAGCATATGTTCACAATCAGGAAAACTAACATATGTTGTATAAGGATTTGGTACCCATTAAGAACAAGAGTGATTCTATTAGAACCGCAAAATTTTGTTAAGACTTAAACTTCTTGATTGCAGTCATCTTAGACATGACTCATATACGTACGTTGGTGATGTGTTAATAATGTTTCTTCGCAGACCAAAAACTGTGTTCATAATGGGAGGGGGTGAAGGCTCTGCAGCTAGAGAAGCCCTAAAGCATAGATCCATTGATAAAGTGGTCATGTGTGATATTGATCAGGTATATCTTTTGATCGATCGATCTAACCCTAATCAATTTGTACGTTTCCATATAGTCATATATGGCTTGTGATGGCAAACTTATTAAATTCAACTTATTCATCAACTATAGGTGGTGGTGGATTTTTGCCGTGAACACCTGACTGCTAATCAAGAAGCCTTCAACCACAAGAAGCTTCAACTTGTCATTGATGATGCTAAGTAAGTCATTATTTTTATCTTCTTCTAAAATTCCTTTCCTTTCATATTTGCTGAAAGCACTTCCTATAGCAAACAAGACAAGTTAACTGCTAGGCTAATTTCTCGTCTCATCGGTTAAAGATGAGTGAGTTGAATTTGATACATATAATAGGGATGATATTGTGAAGTACAAAGTTAATGATTGTGTGACTTTGCAGGGCTCAATTACAGGGGAGGACAGAGAAATTCTCAGTGATTGTGGGAGATTTGGCAGACCCAGTTGAGGGAGGACCTTGTTACCAACTCTACACCAAGTGTTTCTATGAGAAAATCCTCAAACCCAGGCTCACTGATGATGGCATTTTTGTCACTCAGGTTTCGATTCTTTTGTTGGATGGATGTAACACAAGTCATCATTTTGTGTAATTAATTGTTAATCCGTAGTTAATGGTTAACTAAAATATATAATAAGCATAACGTATATTAATTTTGTTTCTGCAGGCTGGGCCTGCAGGAATTTACACCCACAAGGAGGTCTTCTCTTCTATCTACAACACCATCAAACAAGTCTTCGAATGTAATTAAGTGTGACAATAACCATACTTAATTACCTAATAATTAGATTTAACGCAGAATATGTATATGTTCCTGATATTTGACTTCCTATATGTTTGTTGCAGACGTGGTTGTATACACTGCTCACGTGCCATCATATGCAGATACTTGGGGATGGGTTATGGTACGTATGTGATGTGGTTTAATTCATGGATTTGTTGATTCAGGTTGAAATTACAGGAATATTATGCTAATCCAGACAATACTGATCATTGGTTTCGAACTAGGCATCAGATAACCCTATAACAATCATCAATGCTAAGGAGATCGATGAGAAAATCCAAGATTGTATCAATGGAGAGTTGTCATATCTCAATGGCGCTACCTTTCTCTCTTCAACCATCCTAAACAAACGCCTTTTTCAATCGTAAGTAAATACAAGACTTTTACGTGCTAGTCTCCAATCAATTAGTGTCATTTCTTTTTGTGTTAATTAGAAGCTTGTGTTCAAATTCTGTATACTTTGACTTGATTGTATTATATTTGAATACTCGCTTCTAAACAAACCCCTTTCTCAATCACAAGCAACATATTTTTGTGCCAACTTTTGATCAGGCTGTTGCAAGAAACTAATGTGTATACAGAAGAAAATGCAAGGTTCGTCCATGGCTATGGCGTTGCAAACCATCTCTGATCAAGGACTCGATCGAGTGACTAGCGGAGCACTTGACTGATGCTGTACAGAAGAATGGCATGGAATTAGGGCATACACATTCAAGAACAAATTACATTTTGGTCTTTTAGTTGTAGACTTCTGTTGTTAGCCACTGTGGAACAACCTAAAGTGTTTGCCTTTGGATGAATGAAGTGTGGAGATGATCTACGTTCGTTCCTTTTGTTCATATTTTTTATTGCACAATTTCCTACTGCTAGAAAATTTATCTTTTAGCTCAAATGAGTTATTTGTTTTTTAAAAAAGAAATTCTCTTTTTTAGTTTTTCTAGTGCTTAGAAGGCACGGATGTTGATATAGGCGGGATTTGATTTCAGATAGATGCATGCATCTTCAGTAGTAAATCTCAAAAATTTTATCACTTGTGTTAGTTCCAACTTACATGTCTATTATCACTTGTGTATTACGATATTAGCTTAAGCATATCTAAAAATTGTGTTTATTGGATGCTTTTTTGCTAAGAATGGCCTTTTGTTATTAACTTATAACCTGCTAAGTAGGGGTGCAAATTTATACATACGGAACACACTCAGGAGATAT